>JAODAL010068307.1:0-16867 GCA_025379985.1 Phyllomedusa bahiana
ATTCGTCCAACTCAAGTTCAGCCAATTGCTCTGGTAGGGAAAAAACAAATTCCTTCCCGACTCCAATCTGGCAAAATCAGAATAAATCCCTGGGGATCAACGACCCTCTCCAGAATCCTAGTCACTATAAACTTGTTTCACGCTTTATATATGTATCTAAGCCTTTTTTGACTCTGTCTAGTGAATTCATTTGACAATTTTCTCTCTGCAAGAGGTTTCACAGTGATAACGCTCTAACAGTAAAGAATCCCTTTCTTTGTTTATGTGGGAGGGAAATTTCGTTCCTCAAGACGTAGAGGATGCCCCCTTGTTCATTGATACCAGTCCTGGGTATAAATAAATCTTAGCGAGATCTCTATATTGGCCACTTATATATTTAAACATATTTATTATGTCCCCAAAGCCGTCTTTTCTCTAATCTTAAATAACCCTAACCTTGCTACTTTTTCTTGGGTATTGAAGTCACCCAGTCCATTTTATTATTTTTGTTGCCCACTTTTGATACCCATTCAAAGCTCTACAATGATCTTTACCTGTGCACTGATGCACAACAACTGTACACATTATTCCATGTGTGGTTAACAGTGACTTGTATAATGGAGAATAATGTTCTCCATATTGTGCATCTATGCCCCTTTTATACAACCCATTATTTCTATTTGCCTTGGCTTCTGCTGCCTGACAATGGCTGACTAAGTCAGGTCCCGGACCATAGAAGTGGATCCACGGACCACCGCCAGCGATTGTGTAAGCCACGCCAGGGATACGGAATCTATAGTAGGTCCAGGTTTTACCAGAGGCCGCCGCATTGCGGGATGGATTTGCTGCGGCGGGAGTCTACAGGTCGTGCGTACCCCTGACGTGACTTGCTTGCGCGGTCGGCAGCCAATAGTATAGCGTGGTGCAAAATCGTAGAGAAGGCTCGTTACGTTGGGGGACAGGCAGAAGTCAGGACAGGCGGGGCAATGGCTTCAGTGGTCGTGGACAGGCAGTAGGTCAGGGCAGACGGCAGATGCAAAAGTGGTCGAGGAACGGAAAGGCTAATTGTCGGTACACGGTAAATTTCAGAACACGGATTGGAACGCTTTTCAGTAGGCTAATGGCACTTAAAGATCCGGGGTACAAGCAAAGGAAGGGCAGGAATTAAATTAGGCTGTGAACAGGCAATAGCCAATTACAGTACCACTGGACCTTTAAATTTTACAGAGCCGGCTGAGCGCGGCCTTAGAGATCGGGGACGGCGCCGGGAGGCTGGAGCAGCAACAGGAGCGCGGCCGGGTAAGTAGGATGGGGACTGGCCAGCAGGGTTTGCTCGTCGAGCATTCCCCCGCCCGACATTGTAGGGCGGCGGTGACGCTCGTGCGGAGACCACGGAATGTGCCTGCGACCTGGACGGGGGCGCTGGGCCCCACCCGTGACAGTATCCCCCCCCCCCCGCCCCCCCCCCCCCCCCCTTCGCCTTCCCTCTTTCTGGACTGGAGGAACCTCCTGAATGATGTTGTGATCCTAGAATATTGTTTTCTGGCTCCCAGGACCTCTCTTCGGGCACCGAAACCCTTCCAGTCAATGAGGAAAAAAAACGCTTCCCTCTGACCGTCTTCACATCTAGAATCTCTTTACCATAAAGACATGCGGTGGCAACGGCCTCAGGACGTGGGAGGGCCAGTACACGAGAGAAGCGAATTTAGGATGACTGGTTTTAGAAGAGAAACATGGAAGGACAGTTGGGACCCTCATAGTGGGAGGAAGGCGGAGCTTGTATGCTACTGGATTATGCGCTTAGCACCTCGAGATGGGCCCAGTGGAACCGGGGACCCAGCTTATAGCTGGGAACCTTGGAACGTTATATATTTTAGCCGACAACCACGCCTTGTCACTGCCGAGAAGAGTTGGGCGTGAGGTCTTCGCTTTTTGTCGGCTTGTGCCTTGGTCGACGAGCGGAACCTGGAGTAGAGAATGGTGCGTATCTGTTTCCAGGGAAATTTAAAAAAAAAAGGGCTTTGTTTTTTTTTTTTTTTTTTTTTTTTTTTTCCCCAGGTTCCTGGACCAGTACTCCACAGCATGACATCCGAGGGCACAGAAAGGGGGTGGGGCAGTGAGGGCTGGGGATGTCGCCTCGTAGACAATAAAGAAAAGAGCAGCTCCAGCAGACTCCAAGGTGTTATAGGAAATACTCGGCCAGGGCAAACAAGCTGTTGACCAATCATCTGGCGCCGGGGACAATAGTGGCGCAGGTAGCAACCTAGGGTCGGTTTACTCTCTCTACCTGCCTGGACTGGGGGTGTGGCTTAAGAAAGGTCCAGTTTTCATTTGCAGTTGATTGCAGAGGGAGCGCCAGGAAATTGGAGACAAATTGAACGCCCCGGTCGAATATGTGCCGAGGGAAACCCATGCAGCCGAAAAATATGTAGAAAAAGTAGACTGGCACAGGCGAGGGGGCTTGAGGGCAGGCCCAGGCAGAGGAATAAAGTGCGACATTTTGAAAAGACCGGTCTGTAACCACCCAAAATCACGTTGTGTGCCAGAGGGAAGGAGGGGAGATCCGTGATAAAATCCATGGCCACATGGGTCCAGTGACAGCTGGGTATAGGTAGAGAAGGAAGCAGGACATGCGGTTTGAGACGAGGAGACTTGTTCCGGGCAACAGGAAGCGCAGGAACTTCCACGATATCACGAAACTCCTGGGCTCCTAGGCCGGACCACCAGTAGAATAGATGGATGAGGGAGCAGGGCCTCTGCACTCCTGGTTGCCGCCATACGGGAGCACTGACCCCATGGACAAATATCTTCTTCGAGAGCTGGACGGACCGTTGTCTTGCCGGGAGGAATGCTCGTTGTAGGTCTACCGGTGCGGCAGAGAGGAGCCGTTCTGGAGGATAATGTGCCGTGGATGGACTCGCCCCCTCAGTCACATCCGAAGCAAGGGGAGGAGAGCGTCAGCCTTGACATTTCGTTGCAGGGTGAAAATGCATGAGAAAATTAAAACGGGAAAGAAGAGGAGACCAACGTGCCTGGCGTGGATGTAAGCGTTGAGCAGTCTGGAGATATAGCAGGTTTTTATGGTTCGGAATAAATGCTGAGTGGGTGACGAGCCCCCCTCAAGAGATACCGCCACTTCTTCCAGAGAGCTTGACGGCAGTAATTCCCGGTCGCCGATAGAGTAATTCCTTTCAGCAGAGGAAAAACTTTTAGAGAATAACCCGCTAGTGAGGTTCTTTGGGGTCCTTTTGGAGAGAGTACGGACCCGGGGGGGCCCCCACCGAGGAGGCTGTCGACCTCGAGACAAAAATGGTTGTTCTGTATCTGGCCGGGAGAGCCACCGGCGCAGAGGCGAAGCAGATTTGAACTTAGAGAAGGTCTTCCATCTGCCCGCCTGGTGGCCAGAGCTTTGGAATTGGCGTTCTTGGTCACAGCCACTATGGGAGAAGAAGATACCAGCGAGGAGAAAATGTACGTATAAATTGCCGATAATAGTTGGCGAACCAACAGGAATATTTGTATGGCTCGGAGACCCACGGAGGCGCGGCTACTGTAGGACGGCAAGACAATCTTAGCGGGGTCATCTGGCAGGCCCTTGTCTGTAAATGATGTAGCCGAGGATGGTAGTCTGCCGATGAAACAGGCACGTCTCAAGTTTGGCATAGAGGCGGATGGGCTTTAGAACGTCTGAGGAACTTTTCGTACGTGAACTTGATGGGAATCAAGGTCGGAGGGAACACCCAGGAATGTCGTCAATTTACACAACCACGCACGTGTACAGGAGGGTCCCCGGAAGGATGTCATTGCACGAATTTTGGAAGACGGCCGGGGCATTGCGGAGCCGAAGGCCATGAAGGTACTCAAAGTGGGCCCGTCGCGCGGTGTTGAAAGCGGTCTTCCATTCATCGCATCACGTATCCGTTTATGAGGTTATAAGCCCTCGCAGGTCCAGTTTAGTAAAGGATCTTGGCACCTTGTGTAGACGGTTCAAAAAGCTCCGGTGATCAGGTGCAGAGGGATAGCGGAGTTCTTTACCGTTGATATTGTTGACGGCCTCTATAGGTCTATGCAAGGACGTTAGAGTACCAGTCTATCTTAGCCATGAAAAAAGAACCGGCCCCAGCTGGAGAGGAGGACTTGCGGCTGACCACCTTCGGGAGATTCTCCTTGTTAGATGTAGACAATAGCCAAGGTCTCAGGTACGACGGGGTTAAACCCTGCCACGTGGAGGAGACCGTCCGGGCTGAAGATCAATAGGACAGTCATATGGGCGATGGGGCGGCAACGTCTAGCTTGCTTCTCGGAGGAAGACGATGCGAAGGTTGGTATGGTGCAGGAAGGCCCGGTCAGTGACTTAGTCGGACCCAGGAGAAGCGGTAAGCACCAAACGAGAGACCTGACACTCCGCAACCCAAACTAATGACCCTCGCCGTTGCAGTCGGCATGGGAGCATGGCGTTTGCAGCACGGGGAGAACCCAGGAGAATGGACGAGGAGGAACGGGTAGTTACGTAGAAGCAAGTCTCTCCTTTTGCAGTTACCCTACTTGTAGGAACCAGAGGCTCCAGTCAGGAACCGAAATGGATCCTTGAGAAATCGTCTTCACTGACAGAGGAGATGAGTTGGGGCTGCTACCAGGTGGAATCATCAGGGAGATTATGTGGGGACACCAGGGCAGCGTCCAAGAAATTTCCAGCTGACCCAGAGTCCAGGAAAGCACAGTTAGCGGGTAAAAATGGGACACCGGCTCCCACGTGCCCGACGATCACGGGCATGGCTCAGGCGAGGAGGAGGGCTGCTCTCACCTAGGGACGGCCTCTCCTACGTACCTAGGTGCGCCCATTTCCCAGACGCTGATAGCTAGAGGGCGCAGTGGACAGGATCTGCGGATATCGGTCTGCACCTGCCACAGAACAGCAACAGAGATTCTCCTCACGTCCTTTGGTTAGCTTCCGTTGTAGACCAGGTGGGCTCTAATCACTTCCATGGCTTTACTCGGCGGCCAGGTGGACCCAGAGGGCAACTGGAGATCAGTACGAGGGAGACAGCGGGGTATAGCCTACGTTCCCACGTTCATGCCGGAGTTCCTAATGGCGTTACGAGAACTCGGATGTCAATCCGAGAGGCCAGGGAGATAAGGTCACTACATGGAAGACGGGCAGATCCGGGAAGATCAGGGAATCCTTGACTGCGGCAGGAGAGGCCATTCTTGAAGGTGGCAGTCAACGCCGCTCATTTCAAGATGAACTCGGTATAGCAAAGTCGGGGGCCAACGTCCATATGGCTTAGTGCCTCCAGAAGAGTCCCTTGGGAGGTTTAGCAAGTCGGGGTCTCGGCAGAAGAAGGCTGGGACGGTTCCTCGAATACACTCCTGAACTCGGTGGAGGAATGTAGCCAGGTTGGCTGTGGACAGGATCGTCCCTTTCCCAGAGGGGGGAGCCAGGCCAGGGCTTTCCGAAGAATGGCTGAGCGAGCACGAAACGCCACCTTAGACCGTTCGGTTGGAATTTGGTTGGCCCATTAATTCGATATGCAGGGAGCATAGATTGGGTGACAAAGCCCCTGCAGGCCCTTGGAGTCCCATCGAATTTGGACGGCCATAGTCAGAACGGGAGAGCAGCTGGGAGCGGGTGGCTGCTAGCTTGCTGAGCGGCCAGGAAACTTCTGCATCATGGCGGATGAGTGGCTGAGTTGATGGGCTTGCTGAGCGAATTCTGTTGCGTGACTGCTGAGCCACAATGGCGGCGAGGGCAGAGAGGACAGGCCAGAGGCACTTGGGACGGGATCCAATGGATGGGATCTTACTGCTCACGATCCCGACGTCAGATGAAGAAGTGGATCCACTGGACCACAGCAAGGATGGTGTAAGCCAACCAGGGAACGGAATCTAAGTAGGTCCCGGGGGTTTTTACCAGAGCCCGCGCAAAGCGGGATGGAATTGTGCGGCGAGGGGAGAGATTCTACCAGATCGTTACCCTGACGCCGACTTGCTCTAGCAGGTCGGCAGAACAAAGTATAGCGTGGTGCAAAATCGTCGGCAGGCTCGTAGTAGGGGGACAGGAGTAAGGTCAGGACAGGCGCTATGGTTCGGATCGTGGACAGGGCAGTAGGTCAGGGCTGGCGGCAGAGATGCGTGGACTCGAGGAAAGGAAAGATATTCGCTACGGTACACGGTAATCAGAACAAGGCTTGGAACACTTTTCAGTAGGCTATTGGCACTAAAGATCGGGGCAACAAGCACCAGGAAGGGGCAGTGTTTTAAATAAGGGCAGTGACTCGGCAATAGCAATCTACCGGTACCTGGCCCTTTAAATTTTTTCCAGAGTTGTGCGCGCGCGCGCCTTAGAGATCGGGGACGCGCGCGCCGGGAGGCTGGAGCAGCAACAGGAGCCGCAACCGGGTAAGTAGGGGGTGACTGGCCAGCCGGGTGAGCGTGCCCACCACCCGACATGCGGGCGGCGGTGCCGCTCGTGCGGACATTAGGAGGCCACCGGGTTGCCGCGACGGGACACGGGTTTCCGCGCCCACCCTTGACAATGCTACTGTTAAGTTTACTGTCCACTGGATTCCCACGTCCTGTCGCCATGGTCACTTTTACCCAGTGTTTTTTCCATTTAACATGTAATCATGTAATGGACTTTTCATCCCCATGTGCATAAACCTTTGCACTTACTGTGTTCAACCTCATCTTCTCTGCACCAGGCCTCCATATCCTATCCAGATCCCTTTGTACTAACACATTATCCTCTACTGTGTGGATGACTTGTACAGCGCTTAGTATCATCTGAAAAGGATCGTATTCTAACTGTGCAATCCACTGTGTAAGTCATTTATGAAAATATTAAAAGAGGATACGGGCCAATGATGAGCCTTGTGGTACCCCACTAGTACCAGGCATCCAGACTGAGTATTTACCGTTAATTAACACACTTTATTATCTATCAGTGAGCCAGTGTTTAACACTTTGCAACATTTTCCCCTCAGTACAAGACATTCTCATTTTACTTACCAACCTTTTATGTGGAACAGTATCAAATGCTTTCGAAAAATCTAAATATATAACATCCAGTGCCTCACCCCTGTTACGGCAGGATTAGTGGATCCACTGGACCACTGCAAGCGATGGTGACAGCCACGCCAGGGAGCGGGCGGTCTAAAATAGGGGTTCAACCGCGTTTTCAATACAGAGCCCGCCGCAAGGCAGCGACTGGGCTGCATGCGCCTGTGGCGGAAGGAACTTCCATGCTCTGCTACCCCTGAGGTGATGGGCTTGCGATTGCGTGGCCGAAGGTGTGACAGCGTCACCCACCACAACCACTCCTTTTCAGTTCCAATCGAGAGATGGAACTCTTAGTCTCGAGGCACTAAGGCAGGCAGGTCAGGGCTCGGCGGCCAAAGGTTCAGTGGTCAGGAGAAGTGAGTAGGGTAGGTCGGAACGGAAATACGGACTAAGTCAGGAAATGCACTAGGAATGATTTCTCTTCCGGGTACTGCGGCTCACATAGAAGCCGGCAAGGATCAACTAGTGCCAGGGTTGTATGTTAAATTGGGTCAAACAGCCGGAAATTGTAAATTACCGGACGCGCGTCTCTTTACAAAATCTGTCGAATGGGAGCTGCCGGCACAACCAGCCGGAACCGCAGCCCACACATGCGGCGCCCCCCTAGAGACGCCCACAGTAGCGCGTCACGCAGACTGCTGAGAGAAGCCAAGGGAAGCCCTGACATGCGGACTGCGGTGTCCACTCGTCCCCGACAGCAGGGCGGAGACAGCCAGAGGCGACACAGGTGCGACCCATCAGCCCAACCTGTGGGCTTTGCGGGCCACTGCCTCTGACTGTAAACCCTCCTTAAGACTCCCCCATCTTTCTGATATGAAGAATTTTTCGTACTTGATAACAAGTCTTATAATGTTTTCATTCGGATCCCTAGATACTCTCACTGGCCCCCCCCCGGAATCAATTCCCCCAGCTCGATCCAAGATAGTGTTCGCCTCACTCTGATTGTTTTCATCGGCCAGAATCTACTTGACCGGAACACTTGGAAGCCTCACGCTTCAGGGGACGAGGGAAGGCGACCTTTCCGAAAGAGACAGAGATTATGCACCACGGTTTCAATAGGGGAGACATGAAAAGAATTCGGGATCCAAATAGTAGAAGGGAGCTGGAGCTTATAGGCCACAGGATTGATCCGCTCCAACACTTCGAATGGACCAAAGAAGCTTGGATCTAACTTGTAGCTGGGAATCTTGAGCCGGGATGTAACCTTTGGCGGACATACACTCCACTTTATCACTGGAACCAAATGGTCGACGGTGGTCTTTCTATTCTTGTCGCCTGGTTTCTTCATTGCGAACAACATGCACGCTGCCAGGTGGACTGGCGGTCGCATCCTATTGGCTGTCATATCCCGGACCAGGGAATTTACGGCAGGCACCTCGGAAGATGAAGGCAGGGAGAGTGGTGGGCGGGGATGTAGCCCATAAACTACATAGAAAGGCGAGGTGCCAGTCGACTAAGGGCGACATGTATGAAGGGGCTTTACGCCACTTTTCTGGCGTACACTGCGCCTCCCAGCCCGAATCCCGCTGTCGGACGCAGCGTTCGGCACTTTCGGCTGCGGCCCGCATGAAGGGGCGGGCAGTGGGCGCGGTGGGGCGCGGTGTAGGCGTTCCGGGGCGGGACGCGGCGCGCTCGTATAGTCCGAGGCATGTACCATCGCGGCTCGCCAAATCGCGGCGCTCGCCAGCTCCGACAAGCAGATCTGTTTTTTTTTGGTCTAAATCCTCCGGCCGAGGCGAAGTGAAGCAGGATCGGAACATGCGAGGAAGCGGATCGAAGATCGCGACAGAAGTCTCGGCGCTCCGCTCCGTGCAGCAGGAGTGTGATTCCCGAAAAAATCGCCTTTATAAAGGCGGAAAACAGTGTCAGAAAAGAGCTGAATGTACAAAATACACATAATAATAAAAAAAAAAAAACATTTTCCCAAACTCTAGAACGGCACAATATCAAGAAATATGATATTGGAAATTGCCGGGAAATACAGTAATTCAAATTCTGAAACCTATTCTCATTGGTCGGCATAAACCAGCCAATCAGAATAGGAGCGACAAAGTCCCATTCTATCCTATGGAGGAGTTTGGACCAATCAGAATCCACGGCGGGATAATTCAAAATACAGTAAAAAGACAGAAAAGAGCTGATTGGCTGAGCTAGCGGGAGCTTGGCTATCCCAGCAAATCAGAGCGCGAGCTACTTCTCCCATTATAGTCTATGGAGAGATGGGCGCACTGAAATCTCGGCGCTCAGCGCCGTGCGGCATGAAGTATTAATAAAAAAAAATATTTTTATTAAGTGTAATACATGATCAGATAAAGAGCAGAACAATTGTATAAAAATAAAGCAGTTAAAAAACCCGAACACGTTTGTCGCCGAGACCGGCGCTACATAGGGAATTGCCATAGAGAGAATTGCCGGGAAATACAGTAATTCAAATTGTTTAAGCTATTCTCATTGGTCGGCATAAACCAGCCAATCAGAATAGGAGCGACAATGTCCCATTCTATCCTATGGAGGAGAATTGACCAATCAGAATAGGAGCGACAAAGCCCCATTCTAGCCTATGGAGAAAAATGGACCAATCATATTCAAAGGCGGGACAGTTCAAAATACAGTAAAAAGGCTGCAAAGAGCTGATTGGTTGAAGCAGCGGGGGCTCGTCCAGCTTAGCCAATCAGAGCGCGAGCTACTTTCTCATAGAGTTCTATGGGGAAAAGAAATTCTGAGCGCGCGCTGTGATTGGCTTAGTTCAAAGAGCCGCCGTAATTTGGACCAATGGGAGAGCGAGTGACGCTCCTATGGGTTTTGTAATGCAATCTGAAATCAAACTGTATATGGCCGAAATCACATTATAACACTACACAAGTTGTCACGATGTGTATATAAAAGGAATCCTAATATGTGGCTAACGAAAAAAAAATATTAATTCCCTAAAATCATGTTTTTTTCTTTATTTTCGATGCACCCATACTATTGATCCTTGGCTAACGAAAATAAAGAAATAAACATGATTTTAGGGAATTAATATTTTTTTTTTCGTTAGCCACATATTAGATTCCTTTTATATACACATCGTGACAACTTGTGTAGTGTTATAATGTGATTTCGGCCATATACAGTTTGATTTCAGATTGCATTACAAAACCCATAGGAGCGTCGCTCGCTCTCCCATTGGTCCAAATTACGGCGGCTCTTTGAAATTAGCCAATCACAGAGCGCGCTCAGAATTTCTTTTCCCCATAGAACTCTATGAGAAAGTAGCTCGCGCTCTGATTGGCTAAGCTGGACGAGCCCCCGCTGCTTCAACCAATCAGCTCTTTGCAGCCTTTTTACTGTATTTTGAACTGTCCCGCCGTGGATTCTGATTGGTCCAAACTCCTCCATAGGCTAGAATGGGGCTTTGTCGCTCCTATTCTGATTGGTCTAAACTTCTCCATAGGCTAGAATGGGACTTTGTCGCTCCTATTCTGATTGGCCGAGCTAGACGAACCCCCGCTAGCTCAGCCAATCAGCTCTTTGCAGCCTTTTTACTGTATTTTGAACTGTCCCGCCGTGGATTCTGATTGGTCCAAACTCCTCCATAGGCTAGAATGGGGCTTTGTCGCTCCTATTCTGATTGGTCTAAACTTCTCCATAGGCTAGAATGGGACTTTGTCGCTCCTATTCTGATTGGCCGGTTTATGTGAACCAATGAGAATAGGTTTCAGGATTTGAATTACTGTATTTCCCGGCAATTTCCAATATCATATTTCTTGATATTGTGCAGTTCTCGAGTTTGGGAAAGTGATTTTATTTTTAGAAGTGTATTTTGTACATTCAGCTCCTTTCTGACACTGTTTTCCGCCTTTATAAAGGCGATTTTTTCGGGAATCACACTCCTGCTGCACGGAGCGGAGCGCCGAGACTTCTGTCGCGATCTTCGACCCGCTTCCTCGCATGTTCCGATCCTGCTTCACTTCGCCTCGGACGGAGGATTTAGACCCAAAAAATGTTAGAACGCCTTTATAAAGGCGATTTTTGCTTCATATCTCCGCACCGACATCTGGAATATTTTCTCGCCGCTCCAGCCTGTCTCGCATCGAACAGATTCTCGGCGCAGTCCCGCACGGCGCCTAAGTCCCGCACTGCACCCCACACACTGGCGAGGCGCGGCGGACTTTTACCGCATGTATGAGTGCAACTTCCTGGACTGATCGAAGCATAGGTCGCAGCGCCGCACACGCCCATGTCCCCGCACCTTCGCTCATACGCTGGCGAGGGGGGGGGGGCGGCCGGCGGACCTTTACATGATATGTATGACTCCGCACGGCCGCGACATAAAATCAGCGCAGATTCCGCCGGAAAAAATGGCGGAGAAAACGGCGCTTCGACACGGCGGGATTCATTCTTGTTGCCCTAAGAGTCCAACTTATGTCGAAAAATTCCGACCAAAGGCAATAAGGTGGACCCCATATAATTTGCTCAACCAGAGCGAAAATAGCGCAAATAAGGCCCAAGGACTGGTTAATCATATCCCACTTGGCACTTAGGACTGGGATGGTAGGCCAGGAAAAGTCCAGCTTCACTTGTAAATCGGGAGCAGAGAGCACGCAAAACCTGGGGAAACGAAACTGAGCACTCCCCCACACCACACGTCGAGACGATGGGTGTTGTTGGGGGAGGCCATGTAGACGGAAAATCATGCTAAAGAATGAGTGGCGATGTTGTGGTGCAGTGGGAATGACAGGTAAAGGATACAAGTGAACCATTTTAGAAAAACAGTCCGTGACCACCCAGATCGCAGTATTACCCGCAGAAGGCAGAAGATCTTTGATGAAGTCCATCGAAATCTGTGACCATGGAGAATCAGGCGTCGGCAAGGGCTGAAGCAAACCAGACGGGCTGTGACGCAGAGTCTTATTGTGGGCAAAGGTGATGCAGGCTCCCACAAAATCTTTTGTGTCTTTGGCAAGAGCTGGCCACCACTAGAAGCAGGAGATTAACTGGTATGTCTTCCGAGCCCCAGGATGCCCCGCCATCCTAGAACAATGACCCCATTTGAGAAACCTCTTCCGGAGCGCCGGGTGCAAGTATGTCTTACCCGGGGGCACCTGTTGGAGATCCAGCGGGGCGGCGTGGATCAAATGATCTGGGGTATAATATGCTGCGGGTCTGGTTATTTTCTGATAGTATCTGAAGCGTGGGAAAGCGCATCGGCCTTGAAGTCCTTTTCTGCCGGGTGAGAGTGAATCCGAAAGTCAAAGCGCGAAAAGAACAGAGACCACCTAAACTTTGACGGGGGATTTAGACGTTGAGCTGTCTGAAGATACTGGAGGTTCTTGTGGTCTGTGTATACATCGATGGGATGACGAGCCCCTTCTAGGAGATGGCGCCACTCCTCCAGTGCCAGCTTGATGGCTAACAATTCACGATCCCCGATGGCGTAATTCTTCTCCGCCGGAGAAGAATCCGCACGTGAGAGTCTTGCCCCTAGGTCCTTTTTGCATGAGGACCACCCCCGCCCCCACGGTCGAGACTACTTTCAACGAAAAAGGCTTCTCTGGGTCAGGGCGAGACAGAACAGGGGCTGAAGCAAAGGCAGTCTTTAATTCCATAAACGCTCTTTTGGCTGCCGGAGACCAGAGCCTCGGGTTGGCATTTTTCTTGTCAGCACCACAATCGGTGCCACCAGTGTGTAAAAATGGGGATTAAATTGCAAACCCCAGGAAGCACTGAATAGCCCAAAGTCCGAACGGCCGAGGCCGAGGCCACTGTAGAATGGCCGACAACTTAGCTGGATCCATACGCAGGCCTTTATCCGAGACAATGTAGCCCAGAAACGGTAGACTCGTCTGATGAAATAGGCACTTCTCCAGCTTGCCGAACAGGTGATTATTACAGAGACAGTTTGGCGTACAGGTGATTATTATGGAGACGTCTCACTACTTGGCGAACCTGCAGGCGATGGGTCTGCAGATCAGGCAAGAATATCAGGATGTCATCCAGGTAGACAATGACACAAGTGTAGAGAAGGTCCCTAAAGATGTCATTAATGAACTCCTGGAAGATGGCCGGAGCGTTGCACAGACCAAAAGGCATCACCAAGTATTCAAAGTGCCCATCACGTGTCTTGAAAGCCATCTTCCACTCATCGCCCTCACAGATCCTGATGAGGTTGTATGCTCCCCGCAAATCCAATTTAGAAAAGATCTTGGCTCCATGGAGCCAGTCGAAGAGTTCCGAGGTCAGTGGCAAGGAGTAACAGTTTTTCACGGTGATTTTATTTAGGCCTCGGTAATCAATGCAGGGACGAAGAGATCCATCCTTCTTTTCAACAAAGAAGAACCCGGCACCGGCCGGCGACGAGGACTTGCGGATAAAGCCCTTCTGCAATTCTCTCATATACAGGCCGACATGGCTTGAGACTCGGGTGCAGAAAACGGATACACCCTACCCCGGGGGGGACTGGTACCGGGCAGGAGAATGATCGGGCAGTCATAGGGCTGATGGGGCGGCAGCGTCTCAGCCTGCTTTTCCAAGAAGACATCCGAA
This sequence comes from Phyllomedusa bahiana, assembly GCA_025379985.1. Lineage (NCBI taxonomy): Eukaryota > Metazoa > Chordata > Amphibia > Anura > Hylidae > Phyllomedusa > Phyllomedusa bahiana. The sequence continues at coordinate 13,567 of JAODAL010068307.1, forward strand.
AAATCCCGGTACTCCTTGAGGGACGACTGCGGAGAAGTGGGATGCACCGGGCGAGGTGCAACCAGACAGAGGTTCTGGCAATCGGGTCCCCAACGCGTAACTTCGCCTGTCTTCCAGTTGAGCGTAGGAGCATGGCGCTGCAGCCACGGAAGCCCCAACAGGATTGCCGAGGAAGAACGAGGCAGTACGTGGAAAGTGATCTTCTCCTTGTGCAGGGCCCCCACCTGAAGAGACAGGGGCTTGGTAAGGTACTGTATGGGGTCTCTCAGGAGCTCACCACTGACCGAAGATATCATCAGTGGTCTTTCCAGTCGAACCGTCGGCAGATGATACCGAGATACCAGGGAGGTATAGATGAAGTTCCCGGAACCTGAGTTCAGGAAAGCCGGCACCTGGAATGAGAGTCCTATGTCGGTCGTGACCACTACCGGCATTTTCAGTTGTGGAGAGGGAGAGATCACACCTCGGAACGCCTCGTCTATGTGGCCTACGTGCGGGAGTTTCCCGAACGCGGAGGGCGTCGAGGACAGGCCCTTCGAAAGTGATCCGAGCCGGCACAGTAGAGGCACAAGTTCTCCGCTCGTCGATTGGACAGCTCTTGCTCGGACAAGTGAATCTGGTCCACCTGCATTGGTTCCTCACCGGAGGCTTGTGGGAGCGGCAAAAGAGACCTCTGGAAGACCAGCGCCAGACGGGGAAAATAGCGGAGTCACATAGAATCGCGATCCTATGTGGGTGGCCAAGTGAATGAGGTCACTCAGAGAAGACGGAAGGTCTCTGGCAGCGAGTGTGTCCTTTACCCTGCTGGAAAGGCCCTTTTTAAATTTGGCGCAAAGGGCGGCATCGTTCCAGGTTAGCTCTGAGGCCAGGGTCCCGAACTGGACAGCATAGTCTCCAATGGATGATTCTCCCTGACGAAGGTTCAGGAGTGCAGTTTCGGCTGATGACGCACGTGCCGGTTCCTCAAAAACGCTGCAAAACTCTCGGAGGAAGACCTGCAGGTCAGCCGTAATAGGATCATTCCTGTCCCAGAGAGGTGTGGCTCAAGCCAAAGCCTTACCGGACAGGAGGCTAACGACAAACGCCATCTTAGAACGTTCAGTAGAAAATTGGTTGGCCATCAGCTCAATGTGCATAGAGCACTGGGTGATGAATCTCCTGGAGAGCTTCGGGTCCCCGTCGAACTTAGATGGTAACGACAGCCTGATTTTGGGACCCATGGTCGCCGACGGGCGGGGATGGTGACTGCTGCTGGATGGAGAGGAGCTGCTGCATCATGGCGGTGAGTTGAGTCAACTGTTCGGCCTGTTGTGCAATCTGCTGCGTCTGCTGAGCGACAATGGTAGACAGATCCGCGAAGCTGGGCATAGGCACCTTGGCGGGATCCATGCCGGATCTAACTTTTACGGCAGGAGAAGTGGATCCACTGGACCACCGCAAGCGATGGTGACAGCCACGCCAGGGAGCGGGGTCTAAGTAGGTCCCGGTTTTCACCAGAGTCCTACCACGTCAATGCCCCAGATGTGATGGGCTTGCGATGGCGGCCGAGGTGCAGCGTGGTTCCAAATCGAGAGATGGAACTCGTAGTCTGGGAAAGGCAGGCAGGTCAGGGCTGGCGACAAAGGTTCGTGGTCAGAGGACGTAGAAGTAGGTCGGAAACACGGATAAGTCAGGAACCCACTAGGAACGCTTTCTCTACAGTACTGGGCACACATAGATCCGGCAATGAAGTGCCGGGGGTGGTACTGTTATATAGGGTCTGTGGCCGCCAATTAGCCAATTACCAGCACGCTGTCTCTTTAAATCTGCGAGAGCTGCCGCGCATGCACCCTAGAGGGCGGTGGCGCGCACAGCAGCGAGGAGACTGGAGCGCGGCTAGGTAAGATCTTGTTCCCGCGAGCGAGTGCGCATGCGGCCCAACATGCGGACCGCGGTGTCACTCGTCCCCAAGCAGGGCGGACAGAGGGGACACGGGTGCGCCCGCATCCTCACCTGCGGGCTGTGGGGCCAGCTGTGACAACCCCGATCAAGTCTGTAACTAACTTCCTCATAGAAGCTGATGAGATTAGTGTGACAGGACCGATCCTTCATAAACCCATGCTATAACGGCATTATACATTTATTTTCAGTGAGATACTCCAGGATAGCATCTCTTAGAAAACCTTCAAACATTTTACCCACAACAGAGGTTAAACTTACCGGCCTTTAGTTTCCTGGGTCACTTTTTGACCCCTTTTTGAATATTGGCACCACTTTGCATTCCCAATCCTTTGGGACATACCCCGTTATTATACAGTCCACAAATATTAAGAATAGGGGCTTATCTATCTTATCTATGCCATCAAGGCCTGGGGATTTGTCTATTTTAAGCTTCCTAAGGCGGAGCTGCACTTCCCCGGGGTTAGAAAAGAAATTTTTAAGTTTGGAATTTTACCTCCCCCCTTTACTCACAACAGAAGGTCATCCTTCTAAATACAGTGGAGAAAAATTGTTTAATAGGGTTTTCTTTTTTTTCATCGCCCCCTATGTCTCTCCCTTAGCTTTTTAAAGGGCCAACATTTCTTTTTTTTTCTTTTTATATTTACACTGTGTTCCAAAATTTTTTTCAAAAAAGGGTTTTGGAGGATAAGGTAAAAATTTTTTTTTTTTGTCAGTTAAAACCCTTGATGGTGATGTGTGTCAGGGTCTTTATATCACTGAAAGCATTTGGACACCTGTGCTAATTATTTGGCAGGTTGTCCAATTAAAGGGAAAACTAGTGTTTAGCATTATTACACAAAATTGAAATCGGGACGGTTTTTATGTTTTATCGGATTTTTTCGATCACTCGTAATTTAGGTGAAAATCCACCTAATTATTAAACGCGCCATTTCAGCGCTTCCTGTCATTTTTGGGGGCCAGCAAAACACTTCAGAATAAGCAGGGGGACTGGGGGTGCGAAGTATGACTGGGATGTGATGGTTTCGATTTGGGTGGAAAATCACAAACCTCGTTTTACATAGAAAAGTCCTTCCTGTTCTGCCCCATGTGTGTCTGGTATCATAAAGAGCAGGACGTGTGCTCGGTCCCTCTCAAAAAAGCTCAGTGAAAATGTTCTATTTGTTCAACAACAACTAGCTTTTAGCGTGAACATTAGAACCTAGGTAGATTAGAGGGTTTTCAGATTTAGTTACTTAGGGGGAGAATTTAAAGGGGACTAGCGCTGTACAGCCCCAGGGGGGTGGGGGAAAGAAGGGGCGGGGCTGCGGGAGAACACAGACAGATAGACAGGCCTTTTAAAGGAGAGTGGATATTGTGCCCC
>JAODAL010068308.1:0-16867 GCA_025379985.1 Phyllomedusa bahiana
CAGCACTTTAAAATTTTAGGGGGTAAAGTACAGACTTTACACATTAAAATAACGACAGATGAGACACAAGGTGTGAAGGCCCTGCTCACGAGAGTTTTACAATCTATTTATGGTGTATGGTAGACAAAGGGGTTTTAAAATCTCATTTTACAATGGTCCACCATTTTAAATTTTTTAAAATGGGAGGGAAAACAACAAAAGAAATTCCCAGCTCACCTGATTCATACCCCGTGTTCAAGTAAAATGCACGGAAAAACCCGGAAATCCCACCGGCAATAATATTAAAACAATGTTATTTCCAGCATCCATCATTTTCCCATATTGAATGGTTCCCCACATAGGGACTTGAAATGACTAAGTTTAAAAACTTGTAACTTTAATAAAGCTTCTTAAAAAAGAAAAACTTTCAAATCATAAGCCAGCATATAAATAGATTTTGTGGTTTTTTGTGCGATAGCACAACCTACGAAAGGTGGTACGGGAGCACATGTAGCGTAAATGACAGATTGACCGACGCGTTTCGCTGTGCCCCTTTAAATCCGGGGCCTCATCGATATTGACTGCTTAGCTGTCTTTATACAACCCGGAAAAAACCCTCAGGGTTCCAAAGGAATTAACCCTTGCTAGCAAAAATTCCCTGAAACGACACTCAGTAGCTAAAGACTAAAAATAGAGAAAGACAATAAACATATACAAAAACAACAAGCAATAGCAAAAGATATCAGCTACCTACACTCAAGCACACCCAACATTGTGAGTATGTAACGAAAATTTTTTAATAAAAACAGCAAGTCGTGTTTGATATTTAAGCCCTGGGGGCTGTCTAGTTTAAATAGAAGATCCATCTCGCTTCGCGAAAAAATAAATCACGAACATTACCCCCCTACCAGAAATCCCCTTTTCAAAATCCCCATCCCCTAAATATGCGTGTCCCACTGTTCTTCTAAAAAGTTTTTTAGATACTAAAGACATGTTATGTGACCAGTTTTTTTCGTGCACAGAAAAGTGCCGCCTTATTCTCACCAAAGGTAGCGTGGTACACCCCACATATTGAATTCGACTGTCACATAAAATTTAAATAAATAGCATTTTTTTTTGTTTTAAAGTTGAGTATTGTTGTCCCTTTAACCCTTTTTTAGTGACATATGATTGAAAGTGTCCCCTGTTTTTTGTATTAAGCGGCTAACAAGTGGAATGTCCACATTTGAGAAACCCTTAATGTAAGCCACGTAGCCTGCTTTTTGCTTCCACCCTTGTAACACCCGGGGGAAATAAAGAACCAATATTAGCGCTTGGTGGCTACAAATCTAATTCCCCCGAAATAAATTCCTAATTAACAGAGACGCAACTTTGGGTAAATATTTTTTGATAATTTTACTATGTTAAAAACTGCGGTGAGTATTGGGCAAAAGAACACCTGTAACGACTTTTGTTGCTTTTTTTTCTGATTTTTCTTTAATGAACTGTCTCTTGACATTTTAAGCCCTTTCTGAGCTTTCTGAAAACACCTTGTCTAAATATCCCCTCTGTTTTAATTTGGCCAATGTTTGATTTGGGAACAAAAATTTTCTTTGTTTTATGCAGTCCTCTTGATTCAATGAGTTCCCCCCCTAGGGATATTGGTGATTCATGGTTTTGGATGATTGAATTCCCTTTCCCAAGAGGAGTTTTGTGATGTTGGTTTTGGTAGGTTTTACTATAATTGTTCTTTTGGGAGTACCCACCAAACTAACACCCCAAAAAATTAATTGGATTATTTTAACAAAATGAATTGGGAGATTCATATCATTTGATTCAAATAACAACAAATTTGGGAATGATGATCCGGGCCTTCCCAACCGGGGGGGTCACAAGATAACTCCATACCACCTGGGAAGGGGAAACAAAATTGTTTTTAAAGATAAAAAAAATCCTCTTCCCTTTCCCCAATAATATTACGAGGGGAAGGGGGAAAAATTGGGACCCTTTGGGGACCCTCCATTGTAAAAAATAACGGGCCCTCAAATGAAAAAAAATTGTGTGAAAGAAGAAATTCAACCCCCATTATAATATATTCACTTACGTTGGGGTTTATATTGACTATTTTTAAAAAAAAACCATTTAAAAACCCCAAAGCGCGAATTGTGGGAATGGGAGGGGTCATGATGTACATCACAAAAAACCAACTTATGAGATTTCCATTCTATCTTCCAAAATAATGACCTTTTGGTATCTCTAAAAAAAACCTGGAGCGTGGACGAAAGGCTGTAATAAAACTCCACCCAGCCCCTAATTTCTCATGTAGGGTCCTTCCTGAAACTAAGGTCGTATTTGCGGGGAAAAGATTTTTTGGGAAAGAATGTAAAATTGGGGTGACTGGTTTTCCACAAAAAAGCCTTGCGTTTTTTTTTTTTCCCTTTTTAAACCCCCAAACTAAAGCTTCCAACAAAAGTTTTCTTTATTTTGGGTTGGAACCAGCGGGGGGTTCTGGGTCAAACCCCTTATACGTTTGGATTTTGAACAAAATTTAATTTAATTTTTCATAGAGACCTAGTCCAGAACTACCACCACTCCTCCCTTTTCCGCCATTTTTAAAAGTGAAGACTTATCATTTTTCAATTTTGTTTGTGCTTCCTTTTTCTAGTTTATTCAAAAAGTTTTTAAATTTGTAATCAATTTTTTTTTGTATTTATTAGACAATTTTTACTAACTCTTTTTTTATCAAATTCTTTGGGAAAGGGGTCCAAAATCTCAGGTCTAAATTGATCGGATTTAAAAATTGGGGTTTGGGAAATTTTTTTTAAAATTGGTATCCGCTGTATAAAAATTCCCCCTTTTCCCTTTTAAGCTCTTAAATCTGATTTTGCAGAGTTCAAAAAAGGCTCAAAGGTTATGTACAATTCAGAAAACCCCGCACACATATCATTGCTGTTAAAATTACACTCCCTCAGTTGGCAATCCAAAGTGTCATCCAAATTGTCCCGGAAAAAATATTCTTTACAGTCAATAATCGGGGAAATTTATTTTATTCTACCAAAGGGTTTAAAAAAATCCAAATTTTTGGTTGGTGCAAAATTAATCCTTTGGAGAGGAGTTGGGTCTCACATCTGAAAGAATGCGTGCTGAAATTCAATACCGGCTCTCCGCTTCGTCGTTGCGCTTCCTTAGTTGCCATACCCCCCTTTTATGTTTCTTCCGCCCTTTTGGGTTTTCAAAAAAAAGGCTGTGTATTGCGTAAGAAAGAGCGGAAATTCATCCTTTATTGGTAATTCCCTTTCTCCACTGCTTAAAGGGTCTAATGTTATAAAGGGATTCGTCCATAGTCGACAAGATGATTGTTCCATTGATTGCCCAACACTAAAAAATTTCACATTTTTTTCAGGTTCTCGAGTTGCTGGAAATTCTGGCTTTAAAAATGGTTTTTTTGGGATAAATCTAGATTTCTCATTCAAAAATTTTCCCCTTACATAATCTCGTTGATCCCAAAAACTTTTTTTTTCATTTCATCACAATTCCTCAAATTTTTCGAATTTTAAATTTCAAAGGGTTTTTCGTGATTTTAAATTTTCCCTCGTAATTGGTTTAACAACCGCAAATTTGTTCGGTCTCTTCAATTTCTTTTTTTGAGTGTCCCCAAAATTATTGCCTCATTTGGGTAAATATTTTTGAAAATGTTATATAGTTACATTTAGCTACGAGTTCTTTTCAGAATTTACTAGAAAAGGTTAATTCCCTTTTGGAACCTGAGGTTTATTTCCGGGCTCTATATAAACACTAAGAGTCAATATCGATGAACCGGGATTAAGGCGCACAGCCGAAACGCGTGGGTAAAACGGTAAATTTCTACCGCACTTGTGACCCGTACCATCTTTCAGTATTTTGTGCATCGACAAAAAGCAACAAACATTTTTAGCGATTCATGATTTTAATGTTTTCTTTTTAAAGAAGTTTATTAAAGTTACAATTTTTTAAAAAATTTGTCATTGCAATCCATATGTGGGGAACCCTTCAATTGAAAATGCATGGTGCTGGAAATAACATTTAATAAATAGAGGGGGTTTACATAAAAGATGGTGCCCTGCCCCCCTGACAGCACACTATATACAGATAAGTGCCTGTGATGCCCTAGTGTTGGGGGTGACAGTGGGGGTTTTGCAATTTGGGGTCTTATATCCAGACTGGGAAATTTTCTTAGGGGCCCCTTAAAACTGTGAGGGGTGAGTGCCTGCTCGCCCGCGGTAAAATTTTAAAAACCTGATAGGAAGATAGAATAGACGATAATTGAGAGGAAAATAATATGAGGGAAATTTTGATAAAGATAGATATAAAAAAGGGAAAATCAAAAGAAGGTATAAGAGAGATTAGATAGATAGATTAGATAGATAAATAGATAGGAAAGATATAAATGAGATTAATACATGTGAGATAAAGAGATGTGTGTATGTGTTGATGACCACTTTTTACACAGTGGCTAAGTTGGGCCAATGCTTCACCTTCTTCTTCCTGGGCTGGAACCTGGTCCAGGTGCAGTTGGGTCCGGGAGAAGATGTCGGCAGTTACTACACAGCAACCAAGAGCCCCCTGAGGCTGTCCATGCCACCCATCTTCCAGGATCAGGTGAGGGAAACACACTATTCACTTGTTATATTTTAGTCAGATGAGGGGACACATTTTTTGGGCTTGTCTGTCCGGGTTGGCCCCATTTTTTTATTTTGGGTTTAATCCATTGAAGAGGCAGCAGAAACGTGTAATAGTAACTCGTTAGAATGACAAAATACTGCAGCACATAAATACTATAGTATGTTGTTCCAGCGATCACTTGTAAGAGAGATTGAGGAAACAAAAGATTTTAAAATAGACGTACAAAAAATTATATAACATGGTAAACTCCAAAAAAAGGAAACTTAAAAAGAATGGCGTCTCTTCCTAAAGTCCTGTTCTTCCTGAATTTTTTTGGGGTGGATTGAGGAGGAAGCATAGACAATGTGGCTGTATGCGGCCCTGAAATTCCTGATGGTAGCTCGGTGTACGTCAAATGTTGGCAAGTGTTAAAATTTTTAGGCATCCAACTTTTTTTTAAAGGTTTTTCTCGCTTTTAAGGATCAAAATCTCAAATGATGGGGCAGTAAAAAAAAGCACTTTGCAATTTGGGTTTTCTTTCCAAGCACTTAGCAACAAACTGAGCTAAAACGTGCATCTATACCATTCGCAGCAACTGGACGGGAACCGCCCCCTTTTTTGTATTTGCTACTGAATGGGAAATTTTCTGTTTGGACATGCCCCCCCGGGTGGGGAAAACCCCCGTCTGTGATTTGGGTGCCGTACCTGTGCTTAAACCCCCCCTGAGCGTGGAAAACAAAGTGAAAAGAACTGCCAAAGGGGTATGTGTTACAATGAAGGCTGTCCCGATTCTCTCTATACCATCTCCCAGTAGGCTCTATGTAAAAGGGGGTCGGCAAATTTACTGAGTCTCTAGCTGTTAGATTCACTTTTCACCTCAAATAACCAACCTTATACTGTGGCTCCCCCCATAAACACGCTTTATCCCTGTGCTCCCTCCATATAACAACCTTTATACATCGCCTACCTCCGCCTGATAACAGAGGGGAAGGGGGTGGGACAGGTGCATTTCCCCCAAAAATTTTTTCATCCGTTCAGGCTGTATGTACAACTGCTTACAGCAGTGAAGGTGTTCTGGTTGCAGTAATGCAGGGGTTCTAGTAACAACAATGCAGGAGGGGCGGCGTGGCCTGGGGCTCGCAGGGGTAGGCACAAAAGAAAGGGGCTCCGTGGGCAATCTATCTAACTCGGTACAATCAAGCCTATTTTCGACACCCAACCTGTCTAAACCCTGCAGAGGTCCCTCTGGCATATCTGCTATCTGTGGGGAGCTTCTCCGTCCTTGTGGGATCCCCCAACAGCGAGTTATTGTGGCCGGGAGAGGATAGCCGCCTGGAGCCATGAGGAGACCGGATACCGCCGACATACTTCGCGCCGAAGACGGGCCAGCACAACTTACCACACTGCCAGCACCGACGCCTTACTCTTTGCTTCCTGCCCGGAGAGGGCACAGAGGACCGACCTGGCACACGAGGCGCCCCGATTGGCTGCTGGGAGCCCGCCCGAGTGCCTCCGGCTTCACAGCGGACCCGCGCAGCAGCTGTCCCGGCCTGCTCATCTGTCGGATAGCTACTGCCTACAGTTCCTGCTCGCAGCTAAGGTACCGCTGACTCCCGGCCCGGTTGTCCCGAGCTCCGGTCTGCTGCCGCTGCTGCTACTCTGACCGGGGTCTCTCCCTCACTCAGCCTCTGGTACTGACCGCGTGGCGTGGCCATTTTGTGGACTTCCTAGTGCTGCGCGCCCATAGCTGGAAAGCGCTCATCTCCTTGATTCACACACTTCTGGGATAACTCCCTGCAGCCACACAGAGTCGTGTTTCTCCCGGTTTTTACCCCCGAAGTCAGTTATAAACATACAGCAACTTACAGCAATACACCCTTTAATAACGGGGTCCATCCCCTGGCTTAAGTACCCTGAGGTGACTACTTATTGCCACAGAGGGACTTTAGCCCCAGCACAAGCTACATCATACGGCCCTCTGCAGACCTTGAGAGAGTGCGGTGGCCTTCTTACTAGAAGCTCCCGCTTCTCTCTGTCCGTAACCCTGGACAGCAACAAATTTTTACCACCACGGCAACCTTACTTCTCCCTATCTATTAACTCCAACCAGAGTGTCAGCCCACGCGGTGGGGGGGGTCGCCGACTCATTTTTCCCAACCGCTAGCGGCACATATCTGCCTACTGACTGAGCCCGTCTTCCGATTTAAATATCCGAGGACTATCCCCACAGGCTCCGGATATACCTCAAAAGCCTGTGCATTCTCCTGGGTCAATACTAATAGAGGTCCCTGGGCCGTATTCAGGTCAGGCCAGCACTATTTACTCTCCAACAATATATGGAGCTTTTTCCCCTCGTGTTGACTTAAATTGTAGTCTCTGCCGCAGTCGGCTACATACAAAACACCTTACAGGATAAGTGGTGTGATACCAAGCTTTCACTAATTGCAGCGTCTAGAGACTTAGTCCTCTACCCCTCTCCTGATCGTCCCACTCTCAATTTTTTGCCTCCTCCTGAGTATCCTCAATTAGGCAAAAGTTATTATACAGCTAAACATTAGACACTGACTGCATCCTTCACTCTCGACAACTCCTGCTTCTCTGACTCAGTTCACCTCTCACCCGAATTAAGAGGAACTTTAGTCACGTCCTCCTCGTCCAAACCCGTGTAAACTCACTTCCTTCTTACCCTGGAGACTCCGCAAGACCAGAACTAAACCAACGAAACTTACCGAATTTTCCCGCCTTAGCAAACCTCATCACAACCATCCTCAGCAGATCGAGGCATCTCTTTTCCATCACTCTCCGGGACCTCACCCACCTCCAACTTGGTGAACTCCCATGACACTATGGGGCATTCTAATAGCATGGAAGCCACCCTTCAACTCGCGCCTATTTCTAAATACTTCCGTGAACAACATGCAATCTGATTCAAACATACCATGAACGTGAATTCAGAGCTGATATTTCAAAATCTTGTTTGCTAAGGGCAAGGACCATCTGGAAAAAAAGATGTCAGAATTTGCAGGATCGCACAACTTGCTTATTGATGCAAATGTGGCTTTAGAGGAGGAGGTTCAAAGATTGTCTTCCAAACTCCTAGATTTAGAGGACAGATCCAGAAGAGAAAACATTAGAATACGGGGATCCAGAGTCCGTCACCCCCGGACTTGCTCCAATTTTATCTTGTAGATTTGATAGCTATAGTCATTGCCAGACGCCACCAGATCGATCTACCAGTGGATCGCATCCATCGACTGCAGCCTAAACCTAAGCAGTCTTCATTCGTCAGTCCCCCAAGAGACCGTTATTGCTAAAATACATTTTTTTTTCCCGTACAATGGACGAGTTTCTTAGGGCTCTCCGTAAACACCCTCCGCTACCGGATAAATATTAGGACATTGCAATATTCCCGGACCTCTCCGCAGGGACAATGCTAAAACGCCGTGAGTTCTCCCAATATGCGAAAATTCTTCGAGAGAATGACATTGGATATCACTGGGGCTTTCCTGTCAAACTGATCGTTACAAAGGATAATGTCACCACCACCTGCCACAATCCCATGTCGGTCAGAGAGCTCCTCGTGTCATGGGGTCTACTGCAATCCCCACCTACAACACCGGCCAAAACACGAAGGCTTCGTCCAGAAGTTATAACCCCTCTCTGGCCAGAAAACCATGCCAGATCCTCACCGAAGTCTTGAGTCTCAGGTTGGAGTCAGAAGTTAAATACGCCCAGCCCCTCCTCATGTTCGGAACTGCTCCCTATGTCATCTACTGAGCGACGGAAGTTTGCTCCATGCAGTCTCCTGCCATGAGACTGTTTTTTCCCCATCCGGAAATCTTCCCTAATTCCTGGGAACTCTGTTTCCTTCCTCTGCTTCTTCTGATGCAGGTTATTTGTTCCTATTTTGCTTCCACAGGTTATTTGGTTGTTACCGTTTTAGACCATGTGTACTATGCTGTGTTATGCTATGATGTCTTCCCATTTATAGTAGCTCTTCTCACTCCAGAGGGCTGTACCCTTGAATGTTTTTCGGCTCTCATATATTCCTATATCTATCAATATGGGGATTAAATTTCTATCCTTAAATGTTAACGGGCTGAATTCGCCCTTTAAGAGGTCAACCCTCTGGAGAGACATTCTAAAGTCCAGAGCGGATGTCGTATGCCTTCAAGAGACGCATCTTAGAGATTTAGATACTCATAGGCTAAGACATAAGAAATTTCCAATACAATTCCTCACCTCTTTCTCCCAGAAAAAGGCAGGAGTGGCAGTCTTTGTTATTATTATTATTATTTATTTTAGAGCGCAATTAATTCCAGGACGCTGTACATTTAAGGGGAATTACATACATAACAAATGTTGAACAAATACAATTGTGAAAAAAATGACTAGTAACTGAAACAGAGAGGAAAGAGGACCCTGCCCGCGAGGGCTTACAATCTACAAGGAAGAAGGGGAGAGACAGAAGGTGTGGGGCAGACATGTTTGCGGGCCGGTGTAGTGGTTTGGTTTGGGGTTAGTGTGGGTTGTAGGCTATCCTGAAGAGATGGGTTTTCAGGGTTTCTTTTGAAACTGGTGAAAGTTGGGGAGAGTCTGATGTTTTGGGGTAAGGAGTTCCAGATTTGGGGTTAAGCAGGGGAAAAAGAAGCTTGGAGAGGGTTTTAGTGATAGCTGATGAGGGGACAGAGGAAAGGTCCCGTAAGGGGGGGAGATTTTTAAGGGAAAACTGTTTCCTTTTCCCAAAAACGGGCGATCATAGACGATAATGGCAATACATAATCCGCTTTGCCTATTAGAGAGGTCGAATAACCTTTGCCACACTCATGACCTAAAAGAGGAAACTGCGCTTTTTTTTACTGGGATAGTACTAAACCCAAATCTCTCCATAAAGGTAACCTCATTTTGTGGGGAGATTTCAACATGGTTACGATAGAGAGAGGGAAAAAACCCCGCGCCCCTCCCTGGACGGGAAACCCGGGTCCTTACTGAAGCGGAAAACCTGCATGATCCCTGGCGAACCACACCCTATTGAAATCAGACCACTTTTTGACGAGATTAGAATTCCTTAAAAAATTTTGATCGTATAGGGTCGTGTCCTCCCTTGACTCTCTGGTGTGTCATAAGTAGTTTTGAGCTTTACGTTGACCATCGACATGGGTCGATGGTCGATAGTCGACCATCACGACAAGAAAGTCGATAGTGAGCAGACAATTATGAGCATGACCTTTAAAGTCTATGGGAGAGTAAAACACCTTCATTCTTACACCCAAACGGGCGGGGGAAAGCTGGAATTAACACCCACAACATAAAAATGGATACGTGCACTCTTAGGTAACACACTTGGGTTTATAAAACCCAGAAAAAAAAACCACACAACTTCACTATCCCATCTTGTACCAAAGCATACCCAAAAAACCTGCACACCACAAAAAAAAAAGTGCCAAAAAGGCAGTTGATTTAACCATCATCTTACTTGACCTGGCATGAATATCCCTGTCCGGGAACGCGCAGAGCCCCAAACCCAGACCCCCAATTTAAAAGTCCGGAAAAAGGGTCTTTAAACCCACCATTTTATTGAACTGGACTTTGACTAACCTGCCCCGGGCCACGCATGACCCAAAACCTGCAGCCCCCCCAAAAAAAAAGGGGGAAAAAAGGAGTTTTAAACCCCCATTTTAGTTTAATGGCATTGACTATATCGTCCTGTACCGCAGAATGACCATTAAACCTGCTGACCCAAAATTCAAAATGTAGGGAAAAGGAGTTTTTAACCACCATTTTAGTTTACGGACATTGACTATCCTGTCCTGGGCCACAGCATGAGCCCCAAACCCTGCTGACCCCAGATTAAAAAGTGCCAAAAAGGAGTCTTTCACCACCATTTTAGTTAACTGGACTGACTATCCCGTCCGGGCCACACATGAGCCCAATTAAAATTTTCCGGGAAAAAGGGTCTTTAAAGCACCTTTTTAGTTGAACTGGACATTGACTAATCTGTCCTGTACCGCAAATGACCATTAACCTGTCTGACCCACAGTTTAAAAAACCCGGGGAAAAATCTTTCAACCACCATTTTATTTTCACTGGACATATACTGTCCCTGTCCGGGTACGTTCCCCCTCCATATGAGTCGGACCAATTGGCTTCACTTGGAAATACGGGTGTTAACCCCTGCCCACGCAGGTCCCTTTTCTTGGCTTCTTTTTCTTATTTTACTAAACGTGCTAGAGGAAAGTCTCTGTACTTTTTCTCTGTCCAGCCCCATACTCCAGTCCTCTGAAAAACCTACATCTGGTAAAGTTTTCCTGTACCTCCCCTTGTAAAATTTCAAGAATTTTTTTTAACGTATTTTGTACATGAAGTTTTTTAACTTTAAATTCTAGAAAACCATTTTTAAAATGGGATGGAATCCCACCATGTTTTTGTTTTTTTTTTTTTAATTTAAAAAATGGGTTTTCTAAAAAAGGATTGAACTATTTTAAAAGACTTGAAAAAAACAATCATTTTGCAATATGTGCCTTTAAACCCAGTGTCCTACCTTTTTCTGTTTTGACACACCCATCACCCTTGAGCCCTCTTAACAACTGAAGAACAAATTTGTTAGAAACAACATTTTTTTATAAAAAACCTGTAGTATAGCGCATTTCAAAGCAAAACCCCCAAAAAAATTCAAAGCATGACCCTTGGGGCCATTTTTGGACAATTTAAAGAACAAATGCTGTTATAAAAAAACATTTTTTATAAAGGACTTGTATAGATCATTTAAAAAGAAAAAATGCACCCAAAAATTCAAAGCAAGCCCCTTGGACCCACTTTGGACAATTGGAAGAAAAAAGTCGGGTTAAAACAACATTTTTTTTATAATAGGACCGTAGAATAGCGCATTTCAAAGAAAAAATGCCCCCAAAAATTCAAGCTGACCCTTGACCATTTTGGGACAATTGTGAAGAACAAATGTCTTTAGAAAAACTTTTTTTATAATAGGACCTGTAGTATAGCTGCATTTCAAAGAAAAATCCCCAAAAAAAATTCAAAGCAGCCCTTTTGAGCCCTTTTGGACAATTGTAAAGAACAAAGTCTGTAGAAAAAACATTTTTTATAATGGGACCTTTGTTAGCTATTTCAAAGAAAAAATCCCAAAAAATTCAAAGCAGCCCCTTGAGCCCTTTTGGGGAAAATTTGGAAGAAAAAAGCTTTTCAAAAACAAAAATTTTTTATAATAGGACCTGTAGTATTGCGCATTTCAAAGCACGCCCCAAAAAATTTTTATAAAAATATTCTCACCCCACGTTAAAAATTGTGGGGGAAAAAGCCACTTAAAAACCACTTTTATGTTCCAAAGGACCTGATTATTGTGTATCCACAGTACATGACCCCCAAAAAATTTAGGGTCAAAACAAAAAGGGGCAGCGCGCCCAGCTATACAGCAAACAGCAGCTTCCGGACCAGGGAGTAATAAAATAAAAATTTATTACGGTGAAATTTGGGCAGTGAACAAAGTAGGCAAAATAGAACAACCTTGCAACCGTTTTGACGGCAGGCCTGACACGACATAAAACAAGGGGGTATATTCCCCCTTTTTTAAAAAAAACATTTAGCCAAAAAAAGATAAAAATGTGTAACATCATTTCCCTGTGGGGCTATGGTAATTTTTTTAAAGGGGGCAGAAGACATCGCAAATGGAAATATTAATAATTAAAATAATCTGTTCTATAATTTAGCCCTTTGGGGAAATCTATTCCCCGGGTTCAGTATCCAGAATGCTTCTCATTCGACTTTACCTGCCTATTCCCCCCCATATGGTTTTAACCTTTTCAATGCATAGAAAAAAGGGCCAGGGGGCCCGGGTTTGAATGTCTACAGAAAATTTCAAGATACACAAAAGGGCAAGAGCAGCAAGGGAGGTGGCCTATAATTTTTCTTTTATACTTATCTGTTTGGGGGCCTATTGGCTCCCTCCTAGCTCCCCCCATTCATTTTTACCAAGTTGAACTTCATCCCTTCATAGTTGCCCGTAACCTATGTCGCATCCTTCCCCTACCTCCCTTTCGAGCACGGGATCTGAAGTCCCGGCTTGAACACACAGAAAATTCAAAAACACAATCAGTTACAGCCAACAGGGGAAAATTTTGCCCGATGTTCAAAGATACGGCACAACAACACAAAAAACAACTGAGCTAAATCACTGCATGCAAATGGAAAAAGCCAAAATAAAGGGAAATCAAAATATGGTGGGGGCCAGCAATCCCTAATACATATCTGAAAAAAAATCATTCCCAGGGATGCGCCTGAAAAATTTTCCTTCTTTTTTTGCAAATGAGGAGTTTATAGAAAAAGGAACCAAATATTAAATTTATGTTCCTTTTCCCTCATCAAACTGATTTTTGAATTTGAAAAACCAAAAAATTCAGCAAATTGAAATTTTAAATTTAAGGAAATTTGAGGTAAAATGCAAGAGTTTAACCATGGCATCAATTTTCCAAATTTCAAGATAAATTGAAAAACACGTTAAATGACCGGGAAAAAAAAACAACATGGAGAAATAAAAGAAAAAAATACAATAAAACAAGAAATTACAAGAACCATTTTTGTTTTTGCACCCTGTATTACCGTTTCCCGGTGGACCAGGTTGAAGTGTCTACAGACAAGTCAAAAATCACAAACGGGGCAAAAGCAGCAAGAGGAGGGGGAGCCTATAAGTTTCTTTTAACCAAAAAATTAAAATATGCTTCTCACCACATTAAAATTGGAGGGAGAAAAAAGCCCCTTAAAAGCCACATTTCTTTCCAAAAGGACCATAAATTTAGCGTATCTCACAGAAACATACGTCAAAACCATTGACAAGCGAAAACTTCTAAAGATAAAGTGGTAAATGGAATACGGTTTTGTCATGAAACCTTGCGCTTTTACATTCCTCACAGCAAAACCAGCAAAATGAACTTTTGGAAAAGAGAAAAAAAATGCAGTAAAAAATATCTTTTTTAAAAAAAGTTTAAAGAGGACCATTCTGTTTAAAAGGGGGAAGTGAAGTAGCCCGCAACAAACGCTGACCCCCGGAAATTTGGGGGCCCAAAATCATCAAGACCCCATTTGATTCTCTTGATGAAATTTAAAACGATCCACATTATTTTGGGAAAGCCGGATGGGTTTTTCTGTAAAACTCCCCACTGTGGAAGGCCGCTCAGTATGACCTGGCTGCTGGGCAGGCAACACCTTTTTGGGCTACGACCCGCTTGGGCCATTCGCCATTTTGGATACTCAGAAGTCTTTTGGGGCCCGGAAAACACATACAAAAACATCGGTGTTGAGACGCAGAAGTCAGCACATGATCTTAGCTTCCTGTGTTTTGGGAGTGTCCCTGCTTGCATGCGTTGGGGAGGGGTAAACAAAGATTGCCAGGGGCCCCTTAGGCTTCGCCCCCTTTTGCCGCTGCGCTGCGCCGCGCGCCTACTTGGCACTCACTGCTGCACTTTCGCTGTGTTGTTCCCCCTTTGACTTTTGGGGAAAAACGTAAAGCAGGGGGCAACAATTTTCTCCAGTTGATCAATCACAAGGTCTCATTTCCTGCTTTTTACTCTCTTTTTGGGTGGGGAAGGAAAGTGCTGAGTTTTTTTTGTACGGGGATCCAGGGGGTGGCCACCCAAAAACTGTTGTTCTTTTTTATGGGGCCCTTTAAACGAGGACTGTTGGAGGAAATGGAGCATCCAAGCACCATGTGAGAGTGGGGCCTTGATTTCCCCCCCCTCTGGGGCGAGGGCACAGCAAAAGATCTTCCTCTCTTCCTCCTCCGCCTCAAAAATTTGCGCCACCCTTTCAGGGAGGGGACTCGGTAACGTCGGTGCTAGGAATACCCCCTCCCCCCCCCCCTCCTCCGCAGCCCCCGGGACAGCTTCAACAAGCCCCGACTTGCTGAGATGCACCCTGAGAGCTGAGCGCCACCTTCACTACCTGGACCCCGAACCCCTGCCCAATGAAGACCCCAGAAAATTTTGAAACTGTCGGGCCTTGTGGATTTGACGGGGAGAAAGCTCCTGTCCGCATCTTTTCCGCTCCTCCTCCGTCGCGGCGGGACCTGTTGTTTCAGAGTGTCCAAAAGATCGTTCCAGAACTAAGATCACCACAATGCTCATGCTGACAAGGGCATTGTCCGCACTGACCATTTTGGTGGCGTCTTCAAAACTGGCAAGGATGGTGCAGAGCTCTTCACCTGCTCCACTCTCGGTGGCTCAACACCTCGAGGTCCGCACCGCTGCTTGTCAGGCCATGTGTCACTTCATACTGCGTAATGGCATTGCGCTGCTGCCACAATTGCTGGAGCATGTGGAAGTGGAATTCCAGCGTGTTGCCACGTCAACAATAGACGGTTGACGGGGAGCCGAGCTGATGCTGCAACGCAGCCAGGCGGGACAAAGCAGGGTGCGAACGGCGGAAGTGCGAACTTAGACTTCGAGCCTTCCTCAGCAGGCAGTCCAGACCCGGGTAGCTCTTTAGAAATTTCTGGACGAGAAGGGTCATGACATGAGCCAGGCAAGGGATGTGCTCCAGCCGACCAATCTTAAGGGCGGCCAGCAGATTTCGCCCGTTATCGCACACCCCTTGCCTGGCACAAGGTTCTTGTCACCCACCAGCGCTCTGTCTCGTTGCAGAGAACCGTCCACAGCTCCTGACCTGTGTTTTGGACGGTCTCCAAGACAAATTAATTTCAAACACAGCCTTGGTTTCTCTGGGCACGTGATGCCACGAGAGGACCTTGGGGGAAAGAACCCTGCACCATCCCTGCGGTTTTGAAGAGCGTGCGCCGACCTGAGAGCCACCGTCACCCCCCAAGACATCCACCCCAGCTCACCAGTGGGGCTGTCACAGAGATATAGCGCCTTGGCCGTGCTTACTAGTCCATGTGGTCGGTGGTGAGATGGACTTTTCCGGACACAGATGCAGACAACGCGCTTGAAATTTTAGATGACACGTGGCGGGCCAGGGCAGGGGACGGCTTTTCCCTGCAAAGAAATGCCTGCTCGGCATCTGGTGTTGGGGGCAGGAAAGGGGGCCATGACGTGCGGAACCCATCTGTGTCCACCAGACGGAAAGGAAAACATTTCCAAGGCCAAAAGCCTGGCAATGCCGACATTCAGGCTTTTGGCTTTGGGATGGTTTGGGTTAAAGTGTTTTCTTCTGCCCCAAACCTGGAAGACAGAAGGCTGGCTACTAGACGGGCCCCGCTGTAACGGCATGCAGGTCGTCAAACTGGGGGAAGGAGAAGGGTCGGATGGGTCTCTGGTGGTGCTGGTGGGTACTCGGCGACGGTTGGAGGCTGAAGCGGAGGCTGATCCCTGATCATGACTTTGAGAGACATGGGCAGCTGAGGAAACGCTTGGTGGTGGCGGAGGGGGAGGAGGCGGAGACAGAGGGTGTGACAGTGGTTGGAGGCCCGGGGTCGGTCTGGCCTTTTTGGCCAAGTGTTGCCTCCATTTCAACTCATGCATTCGCTGCATGTGACTAGACATGTTGGTGGTGGTTAACCACCTAAGGTTCTTGCCTCTACTTATGCATTTACGGCATAGGCGGCATATGACATCGCTGGGTGAATCAGAGGCTTGGTCAAAAAGGTCCAGGCTTGAGGGGCCTGGACCTTTTTGGCGGCGATAAGCGAGGGGCGGGGTTTGCGCTGACCGTGGCTGGGGGAATCATATCAGCGGACTTATGCGACCGCCCACTCACATTTTTAGGCGGAACCCGAAATGACACTACCCCATCGTCTTCCCCTCGTCCATGATGGGAAACGCTCGCAAGCAAATTCTGCGAAAAGACCACGTTGGATCCGCAATGGTCGTCATCAAACATCACCAACACAGGTGACTTTGGTTGTCCTGACATTCGCATCCCGGACTGCGGGCCCAAAGCAAAGAGGAAATGCAAGGGCGGTTGCCGACCGCACCGGGAATTTTTGCCGATTGAAACCCGGGTTCCTTCCCTCCCCTGATTGCATCAGTAACCTGGCATCAGAGCATAGAAAATCATCTCTTTGGCCTCTGATCTTTTTAAATCTTCTGACCCAACCCAAATTTTTTCATCAAAGAGGTCTTTAGAAAAAGGATTATCCACAGTGGTGGGTACACGAGTTTTACATTTGGGGGCTTCATGTTGGGGGATGCTGTATGCTGAGAGACATTTGTGGCCCGGACTGGGAGGACGAGGAGGTAAAACTGCTGGATGTTTTAGAAAAATAAAAAAAGAAAGGTATAGAGTTTTGGAAAGTCTCTATTAA
>JAODAL010068309.1:0-16867 GCA_025379985.1 Phyllomedusa bahiana
CTTCTATTTCAATACCCAAAAAAATGCAAAAAAAAAGTCAAATTTCCAATATGGAAAGTAAACCACTTTAAGATATGCAACAGGAAATGGGATTATTCAGCTTCTATTTTATTTAGTGATTCTCGAGTCCAAAAAGTTTTTCAATATTCTAGGCATTTCTTCTATATCAGTCTTCATAAAAATTAGCTTTCCTATAGTTGACTTGGCTTGGAAAGAAGAAAAGGAGAATGTTCTAAATGAATTAAAATCGTAATCTAACAACTTCTATCCTTATCCCCGAGTTACTCGTTCCTTACTTTCATAAGAAATCCAGAATTCCAACAGAGCAGAGGACATCGTATCTATTCCTTGCGGAGAAAGTTAGGAATCCATAATATATCCCCAGTTATAGCTCACTATAGCGGCGTATTTTATCTTTGACCGAACTACAGTAACGCTTTCCAAGCATAAATTTAGAATTTTTCCCGTATTTGCAAGCAAAATCTTATGTCTAATGAAATTATAACATGTCTGCCAGAGGAGGAGTGGAACCCACTTCTTATGAAGTAGTTCTCCTCTTCTCTAGACTCCCATTTCCGTCCATCCATCCTTTCTTATGAACATGTACAATAACTCCTTCTGGGATTGACTCTCTTGGCATGGTTTTTCTCTTGAAAATCAGCATTGGTGGCAGTTTGGTGCCATCTGCACAGCAGCACAACACAACTGTATAATGGGTTTTCTCATGCCCTGATGTTTTCACAGTTATTGTTTTGGCACCTTTCGCATTAATGGTCCTGTTTGATGGAACATCGAAGTTTAACGCGACTTCATCCATGTTCGCAATCTGGCTTATTTCGAAATTTATTATTTTTTCTTGTATCCAGTACAAATCTGTGAAAGGACACAATCTTGGATTCATATTCTTTCGGCATTTTTTGTGCAATTCTAGTTTTGGTGCGCATAGCAAGACGACTTCTCTTCATAAATCTGTAGCACCATGATGGTGATCCAGTGAAGTCTTCAATGCCTTTCTCTTCAGCAAGACGTTTGGCTTCATAAATAATCTTTTTTGTAGATACTGAAAAGCCGATCTTCCTTTGATCTGTGATCCATCCAGTTCTAGTGTTGGCCACTGTGGAACATGCCCACGTAAACATAGTTTACTTTTGTCCTCTTTTTGCAGCTGCTCCTCCTGTTTCCTCCATTCCCGTATCATTTTGTCGGCTGAAAGTGGCCCAAAGTGTCTCTCCACTGCTCTGCTCCCATGCTCTTTGGCGTACTTCATTACCTCCAGTTTAAAAGGGATTTTATATGAATACCTTTTCTGCATTGACCTCTTTCAACAATCACTGTAGATTCAGCAGGAGAGTATTCGCTGTTGTATCTTGCTGCAACAAAATACAGTAATGACAAAACTATTAGCAATGTGTCCTTCATAGGTATGGGGGACATCTGCTGTTGATGCACTGCTAGGCTATGTCTACACAGCACTGGCTACAGTTGGATTTATGGCATATTCAGTACCGTAAATCCGCCGAGAATCCAACTGTAGCCATTGCTGTGTAGACTTCAATAGAAAATCTGTGCAGTAGTCTACACAGCACAGGTTTTCTACTGAGCCACCATGCAGCAATGTACAGCATTAATTGCTGTGCCTTCCTGCACAAAAAACGCTCAAAACCGCACTGTGTGAATGCACACTTAAATGCGTTTTTTTGTGCAGGAAGGCACAGCAATCAATGATTGTACATTGCTGCACAAATCTAAAAATCCAATAGAAACAATCACTCACACACTCTCAGTGCATGGGGAGGGGGTGTTTGCTGGTACTACAATTGCATATAAATAAGGCACTTAGAGGGGGTTAGAGGGCACAGAAGGAACAATTGTTCTGGCAGGCAGCACTAAGGGTGCTTTCACACAAATCCATAAATCCGCTGAGAATCCAACTGTAGCCAGTGTTTTAACACTAGAAAAGCTCCTAAGCAATACATTGAACCTGTTGTAGGGAGTTTATCAAATATCCCCCTAAACAATAATAGGGCAATGTCACTTAATTATACACCAAAACAACAACACAAAAGGACTTACTACCCATGATTATAAAATATAAATCACTTTATTTAAATCTCATATAAAATTGATACAATTACAAGACAATTAACATATAGGACCAACAGCTAATAAAGCCAATAGCAGGAAGACAAGTACATAACCTTCTTCAATGAATCGTTTTCTAATGTATATATGGATAAATATCCCATTATTGCATGTGGTATTCAAGGATAGAAGTATCAAACACAAAGTACAATCATTGATCTAATGTATATGAAAAGGTTCCATTACCCATAGTAATGTACGCTATGATGGTTTATCAAACACAGCATACAATCATAAATTCAATATATATATAAAAAGGTTACATTACCCATAGTTGTGTAAGCTGTGCTGACTTGTCCCTGCACCCCAACGGGTTTCCCCCTCTGCTTCATCAGGGGCTATCTTAGTACCCAAAAACCCCAGTGTTTATTACCCACCCCCCCAGTCACATGCCCCCAATATAATCAAAATCCCCCCCAATAAAGCAAAAAAAAAAACAATAATAAAATTACAGAAGTGTAAAAACCCAAGAAATAATAATACATAATCAATGAAGAATTAACTTACTGTATAGCGAAGGGGGCGTCCTAAAATTAATTGCGCAGGGAAACAAAACATCGCGATATCGCGGTTTTACTTCGTTGTCCCATTTCCGGATAAATTTTCTAATGCGCGTGCGCGAGGACGTAATAAAATACAGCGTCCTCAGATTCAAGTTGCGCATGCGCAGCGAGTGTCCGCAGTGTCGCGGTTTCACTTGAATCCCCCTTTTTTGTTTTTTTTTTTTTGTGTTTTTTTTTATTGCGCATGGGGGGCAAAAGCCCTCGCTTCATTTTCACTTCCCGGGACAATAAAAATAAAAATAAACGAAACCAAAACTAAATAAATGAATAATATATGCCAGCAAATGAATTAAGTAAATGGGTGAATGTGGTGGTGAAAATAAGAAGTAAGTGCGTGATAAGGAATAAAGTGATAGAGTGGTAAGAGATAGAAAACAAATAAAAAGTGAAGGTGATAAAGTGAATTAATGATTTGTGACTTAAATTTCATTATATAAAATTATATAAAAAATTTTATTTATAAATATTAATATATAGGGCTAAAAAGGAAAACATATTACATATTAAAAATGTTAAAAACCCAAAATAGATTAAACCCCAAAACAAAAAGAAAAATGTGCATAAATAAATATTGCAAAAACCTTTTTAATACTTAAACATCATATCCCATAAAGAAAAAAATTAGCAAAAAATAAAAAGTAAAATAACAAAAAGTAATAAAACCAAATACTATAGATTGAATGACTTTCAATCTGATAGAATTTATAAGGGAAAAGAACAAAATAGTTTTTTCCCTAGATCCAATCTATTTCTTTTTCAACCCAAAGGGAGGAAAAAAAAAAGGAGTTTTAAGGGAAAAAAAGACCCTTTTGGGGACAGGTTTTTTTCTTCAAGAATGGCCAAATAGTAATTTGGTGAAAAAATTTGGGAAAAGAAGAAAAACCCCCCCAAATTTCAAAACCCCAAAAAACAAGAAAAAATTTAGAGGATTAATTATCCCCATGGCTGGAATAAAAAAGATTTTAAAGTGGGGTTTAATTTTGCCCCCACTAATTTTTTAAAATTTTTTTTACGTCTTGAGGATTTTCATCTATTTTCAACAAATTAATCCCGGGGAAATTGAGCTTAAAGGTGTTGTAGTACATTATAGCCCTTTGGGCAAAAACTTTGCAAAACCTTGCAGGAATTCTTAATGAAAAAAGATGAGGTGGATGAGGTAAATTTCCGAAAAACATTTATCCTAATAAACTACGTTTCCTTCTTTCCCCCTTTGTCCGAGGTTGCCCATCTTTGAAAAAATGGTTAAGCGACCTTGAAAAGGTCTGGCAAAAATGGCAAAGTATCTCTAAAAGATCACAAAAGGGCCAAAAGAGAGTTGACCTTAACTGATGTTGTATAAAAAACCCGGGACAAGAGGAAAATTATGGTTTTTGGCCCCAATTAACAAGTATGAGTGTGAGGCATTCAGGCAATTCTGACGGGGGATTAGAAAAACTTACATATAATCCTATAGACGTTTTGCCCAAAATCTTTTTAAATATTGGAGGGGCCTTAAGCTGAATAATTCCTAAAAAATTTTTTTGGGGGTTTTCCGTAGTTGGGTTTCCCCAAATCCCTCGCATATTTTTCCCTAAATCCACGAATTCAATCGATCCCCGGACGCTTTGTCTCCGGTAATGAAGCTAGCGACCCTTTTTTGTAAATTCAAGATTTTTTATTAAAACCTTGTCGGTCCTACCTTCGTATATAAAAGACACAAGGTTCCAAAAGATGTGGTATACAAAGGGAAAAAGATATGCCCCTAGTAATGCTGATTTTGGTCACTGTACCATGTTTTAAAACCAGAGTGGGATTAACGTACGTTTTTTTTTTTGAGATGAGCAGCTGGGACATCATTTGTGTAATGGTTTATCAAACTTTGAGTTCGGTTGACTAAACCTTTTTTTTTTTTTAAAATTGTATTATCTTAAAAAACGGGGCCCTCCCATGGGGGCCGCCTCGCGCCAGATTTAACCTTTTTTTGGGAAATGGGGGAAAGGGGCAGATTTTTTTGGGGGTATTTTGGGGTTTCCCAGTGCAGTGGGGTTTTTCGTATATAGACATGTTCTTTTTTTTTGGCAGGGTTTATTGGTGAGCTTGACACTTCATAAAATAATTTAAATAAAAAATGTTTTAAATATCGATTGACATTTGGATGTAATTCTCAATCATTAGTTTTTGGATGTAAAATATTGAAGTGGTATGATGGTTTCTTGCAAAAAGATATATTTCGAAAGGAAAATCAGTGAAATTCCCTTTCAATGCCACCTCAGCACCAGTTCAAAAATACGGGTATCCCAGTTGGTCAATACTTTGAATCAGGGGTTTTTGTATTTTTTCTATGAGTCGTTTTGAAGCAGGCAAGGGTTTAAAACAGAGATTTGTGGATAGGGGTTAGTCGGTGTTTAAAAAAGGATAAAAGAGAGCCAAATTAACAAAAAAGTGTGTTGTTACAAAATAAAATTAAAAATGATGATTGTAAAAAACCATCAATTTATCCCGACTATAAGGAGATGGAGGATTTAGATCTACCTTACCAAACATTGGCCCATTTTATTGACCGAACCAACCCTGTCCAAAACAATTATCTTTGCGCCTTAATGCAGCTAAACGGGAAAAATTTTTAAGACATTTTTGTAAAATCATTAAATCCTCCCAGATTAATATCTTTTAAAAGCCCATGTCCAAAAACCCCGGGGTTTCCCGTGGAAATTGCTGCGTGTCCAAATATCTTCGCTCTGAGGAATTTTTCTCTAGTGAGGTTTGATCAATATAAAACTTGCAACGATTTCTTGTGAAAAATCGAAAAGTTTTTTACTATGCAACAGTGATTGCCCAAAAAAATAAATTTTGGCCCCTTAACACGTCATTGAGATCAAAATCGGGAACATTCCGGACATTTGCTTTCTAAAAATTGCCCTGTCCGTCTATTTTAAAACAATCCCCGACATTTCCTTTTTAAAATAATTGTACCCTAAATCCTTTTTTGGGTTAAGGGCATTGATAAAATATTGCGGTAAAATCAGGGTGGTAACAACAAAGGGTTTTAGAACAAAAGGAATGTGTTGGATTGTAACATTAAGAACTATGTCTCCACAAGGCTTGAAAAAAACTTAGTTTTTCATCATTTTAGATTCTCATCCCCTTTATGTTTAGTGTTTGTATTGTGTCTGTGGTTGTCCAATATGTAAAGTTTCGTTTTTATTTCATTTTGAATTTTTTAAATGGATATTTTGTACCTACCAGTGATGGAGTATATCCCCCCGAAATTTTTTACCCAAACCTGACGGTTGATGAATTAAGGGAAAAACTAAAAAAATCCCTTTTAAATTTTTATGGGTTGTGTAAACATTGGTAATATGTATATATGGTTTCTTTTTTTTTGCCTTTTATTTAAAAATTATATTTAATTTTTATATTATATATAATTATTTTTATATATTAATTATTTATATACATATAATTTTTATATAATTTTTTTATAATGAAAATTTTTGAACCCCGGGTATGCATCCAATGTTTATGCTTCTTGGACAAATTAAAAGGTTGCTGTTCCTGACAAATCAAACCCGACTGTTAGGCATGTTCACACGGGGTTATTTCGGAACGATTTTTCCGCCGTATTTATGATGTAAATTTCATTCCCAAAACATTTGAAATAAGTAAAGGCCCCTTTTCTATTGTTTTTAATAGGGGAAAATTTTTTCGTCGTTCCACGACAGTATTTCCGTGCCGGTTGCCCCCGCGGATTTTCGGGGGCAATCCCAGGGAAAAAAAATGCACATGTCATTTTTTCCGGCAAAAACCGCCCCAAATACGTGCCCCACTTGTGTGACACGTATTCGCCTGGAAAAAGCTGAGAAATCCGTTCCGGGGGGAAATATAGTTACAGTCTATACCTGAAATGTCTGGGTTTTTTATCAATTTTTGGGGAGGGAACAGCTAGAAAAATTTTTTTTGCGCTAATATTCCTCACAAAGCCACTTTAATGCCCAAAGGGGGGAGGACCTGATTTTTTCGCAAACTTCCGGGACTCCCCTACTGCCGCATGAGGTTGGAGTAGGAGCCTTGATATCTGAGGTAAGTACTAAAAAATTTGGGTATTTCAACAGCATAAATTTTGGGGCATTAAGTGTCCTGCAATTACGCTTGTGTATGGGGAAATTTAAGGGGGGGGAAGAGGCAGCAGCCTGGGACCCCCCACACATTCTTATGGGACTGAAGCCCATGAAGAAGAATGTCATTTTTAATTTTTTTGCATGGCTTTGTTTTGCTTTCGATGCACTGCAATATCCCTGTTTGTTCTGTTTTTAATAATCTGTGCATATTTTCTAAAGGAGGGGGGGGGGGAGGGTGGGTAGCAGGTGCATGCTACTTGGGATGCTTGTTGTGCAAAGGGTTTAATGTGCCAAAAGTGTCTAAAAAAACTCCCTTGGGGGTCAATAGATCGTATAGTTTATGAGGGGGGGCAATCTGTATTAGTATATTTTAAATTGATTTTGATTTTTTTGACTACAATTTTGACACTTGTTATTGGTATAGACTGTTTTCTCTGAAATGTTTTTATGCTGCCATGTGCCTGTTGTTTTTTAAAAAAAATTTGGTATAAGAACAAGAACATGGATGATAATGTCTGTATTTTTTTTTGTGCTATTGTAGGATGTGCAAAGCTGCTGATGTCTCTTTCTAGGAAAGTTGGGGAAAAATTGCACTGTACAGACTTAGTTTAGTGTTGATAGGATTTTTTTTTTTTTTTTTTTAGTTTTCATAGGTTAAAAAGGGAAAATGCATTTTATAACTTAGAGATAGAAGCGACGGGATTGGGGTTTATTTATAAAGTGTACTTAAATTGAGGTTAATAGAAAATTATGTCCCGTTTAGTTGCTGGAACAGGGGTGTAAACCCCCCCAGCCAATAGGGGGGGATTTGTGAGAAAACAAGAAGGGGGGTTAGCTCGCACAGGGGGATCCCTTAAATAGTGAGCCTGTAAGTTCAGGGGTTTTTTGCCCGAGTCTGAGCAAGCAGAGAGAGAGCAGAAGTTTATTGCCCTGGGTAGGGGAAAGGGGGGGCAGATTCCTATGGGAAAAAAGAGGGCCCGCTTAAGAGAGAAAAATTTTTATATAGTTGAGAGAAGTTCACGCAAAAAAGCCCGGAGTCCTGGTAGCAGGCTTACCCCGCGGTGACTGGTTTTAGCCAGGTGAACCCGAGGGGCCATTGTTGGCAGCGAGGAGTCCCCCCCCGTGCTGTGTGGGGAAGCCACTGAAGAAGGCAGGGGGCGGTGAGGGAGAGTGGAGGCTCCCTTGGAAATGCGGTGTGCTGTACTGAGTGCCCGGACATTGGGTGAACGGCTGGATTGGGTGAAAATGCCGTTTGGAGGGCTAAAAAAAGAATTAAAACTTCAGTTTGCCGGTGAAAAGTTGTTGTGCATCCTTTATACGCCGGTACCCCTATCACCCCCCCCCCCGCAAAAAAAAGGGAACCTGTTGGGAGGGAAAATTTGCGCCGCCCCCCATCACATTATTCAAATAAAAAAATTTTTAAAACTGATTGCCGTTTATAGTAAGGGGCAAAACACTTGAAAACTTCACAAAACTTTTCTATTCTGCACTTTTGCGGTTAATGCAATAGTTCTGCAAAATGTTTAAATACGTTCAAAAGTTGTGGTGGGATGTAAAAATCCATGAAACTTCAGTTCTATTTTTCAGGTGGGGGCCCCGCCCCTTTTTTTTGGGAAAAGAAGACCGGGGGTACAGCAAATCGGCCCCGCCGTGACCACTGGCTGGAGATATGCCAGGGGCTGTCCCAAAGGGGGACGGGTTCGAGCGGGCCCTGCAGCGGGAAATCATAAGGAAAATAAACTTTTTTCCATCTCCCACTTTATTAAAACGTTTTTTGTGGCACATATATAGCGCCACATTTAACAGGAAGCTTTTGGAGTGATGTTCAAAACGGTACCTGTATGGTGTGCACAACTTTTAGAAATTGTGCTTGCATTAGTCGGGAAAGATGCAGACATGCTTTGAGCATTTACTACTATTTGTAACACATGCAGGGCGTACACCCGACGTGCGTTGCCCTCTTTTTTTTGGCTTGGCTTCACCCAAAAGTTGCAGTGTTCAGGCACAAAGTAAGGAATTTTTTGCCGCTCTGGCGTGTGCCGATAGAATGCGTTTAAATGCACGGGTTTGTAAAAATGTTCTTGTGCGTAAATTTCTTTCCCGATTGATCAAGACCACATTGCTAAACGTATTTTTCCCAATGGACAAACAGCCATGTAACAAACCCCCAAACAAACATGTATTTTTTAAATTTTTTAACATGTGTTTTTCTGTTGCAAAACAGGCGGGGAAAAACCGATGAAGAGGTGCGGGACCGGTACGTCCCTGGAGGGAAGGAGGCCCCGAGCGGATCCCCCCCCCCCAAAAGGGGCTAACACCCCCCTAGCAGAGGGCTGATGTTCCCCCGGCCCAAACGACACCCCCGGCCGTAATTTTTTTTTGGGGTTTTTTTCATACTTTTTAAAAGGCTAATGTAAATGTGAAAAGGGCTATTGACTTATTTTTTATAAAAAACACTAATTTTTTTTCTCTTTTTTTAGAACATGGGGAACCTACCCTTCCGAGCTTCGACTGGCCAGCCGCCGGGGGGAGCATCAGTGGGGGAGGGGCGGCGCCCCAGTGCGTCACGGGCGAGGGAGGGGAAAAAGGCTCTACCATGTGGGTTCCCTGGGGTGGGGTACCGACAAGGTCCCCAAAGTGCCCTTTGGGGGCGGGGCCCTCTATACTCCTGCCCCAATGTGGGTGCAGCGGGGCTCCCCCCCCCCCCTCCACCCCCCCCCAACATCGTGCCCCCCCATCCCCCTGCCCCCCCCCTTCTATTTCACGTTCTTTTTTCGAGCCCGGCGGTGAAACCCGCTCTCCGGGGAAGAAACCCTCAACCCTGCGGCAGAGTTGCTTCCTTTGGGAGAGCGGTCGGTGGCCCCGATTCATAGCAATTTTTTTTTGTCAAATGAGGGGATTTTTCCCGGCCATGGTGGAGTCACGCCGCCGACAACCTCTGCCGATGTGGGACCTGTACCACCTTATCTGGTACTGCGGTCTCTGGGACACCCCTCCCTTTGGGGACCTGCATATTCCCCCGCCACACTCCGAAAGCCCCAAGTATTTCAGTCCCTCCGCCCTAAGCCCCCCCCCACTTTCCCCCACCCAACCTCTGCCCCATCCCAGCGGGCCCACCGGGGAACAACCCCAAACCCTTTGACTCTCACCCCCGTGGGAGTTTTTTTTTTTTGATTTACAAAACCCCCCTCCCCCCGCGCTGACCCTTTCCCCGGACCCCCTCAATATTATTTTTAATTTTTAATTTTTTGGGGGGGGGTAGGGGGGGATTTTTGTAAATAGTTTTTTTGTTAAAATTATTTGGGTTTTTATATTATATGCGTGGTGGGGGTGGGTGGGGGGTTTTTTGTTTAAAAAATTTTTAAAAAAAAATTGGGTTTTTTAAAATTTAATATTGCCTAGTTTTTGTTTGTTTTTTACAGTACCTTTTCCTTCATGCAGGTAGATTTTATTGCAGCCCATACTTTTACTTTTAAATTTGGTCATTCAAAAATACTTTGCCATTTTTAAAAAGCATGCAAAATTAAGTGTTTTGCTGTCCAAATTTTTAAAACAAAAACCCAAAAAAAACGCACGGTTTTAAATTTTTGGGTTTCCAGGCAATTGAGCAGAGCTTCCTTAATTATTTTGCTAAAGCAAAGGGGAAAAGGAACTCTGAGCGGTTTCCCGGTCCACGCAGCAGTTAAACAAAAGCTCTTTTTATTGGTAAAAACACCAAACAAGCCCAATTTAAATTTTTTGGGTTGCCCCTGGCGACCGTCCCCGGGGCTTCTTTTTTTCCCTTCAGGATTCCCGGAAAGGCAAAGGGACTCTGTCGGGGCCAAGGGCAACCCCCAAAAATTTAAAAAAAAAATATCAACAAATAAAATTACAAACTTAGAAATAAAAAAAATCAAAAAATGTTCAAGTCAAAATAATTAAAAATTTTTTTTTTGTCACAAAAAGTAAAAATTTTATTTGAAAAGCATTTATTAACTTGGGGTACATGGGCCCCCCCAGCATTGCAGAAAATTTGCGGATTGTGTGCAGCAGAAGTCCACTTTGGAGAATCAGCACAGCCGGAGTTTTCAGGATCGGCGTGCAGCAGAACAGGAGTCCGCTTGTGGGGAATCAGCTGTGGAGTAAAGGGGTACAAAGCTGGCCCCCCAAGGCCTTTTTTCCAGGGGGAAACCATCCATCCCTGATTACAGGCTGTCAAAAAAGCCCTGGGACTCGCCTTGGGGGAATGAATTACTCGTGAAAGTTTCTCGCACCCCTGCACCTCGGCTGGATGGGCGGCCAAGGTCCCAGGTTGATGGAGATGCACCAAAAACAGCCTTTGTCTCCACTTCCATGTCGGGAGCATCATAGTCCCGAACATAGTTGTGGAGAACACAGGCAGCTTTGATGACTCCATCCATCGTGTGCTCATCCAGCCTAATTGCAGTGGTGAAGACCCTCCATTTGCTAGACATGATCCCGAAGGCGCACTCCACCATGCGCCGTGCCTGGCTCAGCCTCGTGTTGAAAACTCTCCCCCGAGCAACCAGTCCCCCTCGTGGGTAGGGCCGCAGCAGGTTGCACATCAATGGGAATGCTTCATCACCTACCAGGACGAAGGGGACGGGATGAGTGGTACCCGGAAAAGGTTTTGGTGGGGGTAGAGACACTTGGTCTTGCAGCAGTTGCCTCCACAACTCATAGCTCAGAAGCGCCCGGGAATCCCCAGTACTTCCATAGGCGCCGACGTTGATAGCAACAAACTTACAGTGTGCATCAGCCACCGCCATCAGGACCACAGAAAAGTACTTTTTATAATTATAGTACATAGATCCTGATCGCGGCGGCTGCTGCACACATATGTGCTTACCGTCGACGGCGCCTGTGCAATTGGGGAATTTGGCCACAGATTGAAAGCCTGCTGCTACCTGCAACCAAATCTCCAGGGTCGGGCTGGACATCGTGATGGTTGCAAGTGCTGCCAGATCAAGTGGCACGTGCACCTCACAATTCCGGAGATGGTTGATTTACCAACCCGGAATTGGAGGTGCAGCGATGCATAACTCTCCCCAGTTGCCAGAAATCTGCAAAAAATAAATAAAAATATTGGTGTCTAGGTAAAATAACTTTAAAAACTTGTATGTTTTTTTGTGTGAGAAGCAGTTGTAACTGATTCCAACACAAAGAACCGTACCGCAAAGTGTGTGAAATATAAGAGATGTTTGTTTTTTTTTGTGTGAGAAGCAGTTGCAACCATACAGCTTGTGTAATTTTTTTATTTTTTTTTTACCTGGATGCAATTCAAACTGAATCAATTTCAAAAATATGTTTGGAAATGTACTTACCGCAACGTAATCAGCAGTCTTTCCGATGGAGAGATGGATGTCCTCATGTTGGTGTCCTCCCTTTGGATTGCAGGTCCAACAATTTCCACCAAGAGGTCAAAGGCCTCCGGAGACATGCGGACTAAGTCGTTGAACTTTGCCGGAAAGCTGTGGGGAAAATAACAATTTTAAGCATTTTCCACATAGCGCAATAACTAAAATAGTCATTACTGTTTACAATGTTGAGTTTACACATATTCAAACCAAAAATAAAAAAAAACATGAAATGTACTACTGTCTAGTGGAAAGGCAAAATTTGCATACCTCCTGAGTTCTCCATACAGATTTTCGATGTGGCCTCTTTCATATCAGTTCATTAATTGGGTGAACCCAATAGGTTCGGCGCCGCTGTACTGCTTCCTCCATCGCTCCTCACCCGCCTCCATGGACTCGCCAGTGGCAAGCGGAATGGAGTAGCGGGACCTCTCCGGGGCCTGAGTGAGGGTCCGGGAGGTCCACCACACGCCCAGCGGGCGCCTCCACCAGTCAGGAGCCTGGGGAGCGGTAACGCGCGTTTGAGCGTCCCGCCTCCGCTCCCGGCCACGTCACTCTCGCTTCGTCTCTATGCCACCCCCGGCGGCGGCTCCACCGCAACTACAGCCAATGGCAAGCCGCCTCGTCCTGTGACGTGGTGTGGGCGAATAGTTCGAACTCGAGCTAAAGCTGCAGTTCCACCCGTCCGTCCGCAACTGCACTTTCGTTATCACTTTCACTTCCTGTTCCCGATTCCCTGCTCTCCGGTGTGCTGCCGGCAGGGGAGAGGGGTGGGTGGGCGCCCGCGAGAGTTGCCCGAATCGCCGGCGGAACCTACGTGAGGTGCCCCCCCTGCAGCTCAGCCCTCGGAAGGTGGATGGAAATGCATGGAGATGGCATCGAGGCGACCACGGGTGAGTCCTGCCACCTGCACACACACGAAAGACAGACAGACGTCCTGACACACAAACACACCTCTGCTACATGTAGAGCACACAGCTCTGCTACATGGGCATGGCACACAGAACTTTTCATGACACATGTAGAACCCTGTGTGAGCGTGTGTTGGCTGCACAGTAGTGACCAGTGTGTTGTCTGCACAGTAGAAACGTGTGTGTTGGCTGCACAGCAGAGCATAGTGCCGTCTGGTGGCCACACAGTGTTATAGCAGTAGCCTAGTGCCATCTAGTGCACATATAGTATTATTACAGCAACACAGTGCCATATAGCGCCCCTACAGTGTTTTATAATTATTATTATTTATTTTTTCTTCTGAGCAGCAGATTTTTTTTTAGCGATTTGTTAAATTGTTGTATTTTGCTTTGTGCTTGCCGTTTTCTAGTCACCTGTTTGTTGCTTCCAGGTGATCGAATCGTACAGAACTGTGTTTTACAACGGGGAAGTGCACTGCCCGGGGGGAACCGGATGTCAAATCGCGTGGGAGGAACGCCGTTACCCTTTTTCCCACCCCACAAGGTGCACCCCACATGCACTTTGGAAGGGGGCTGCGAGGAAGGGTTTTGGGGTCATTTTTCACATGGGTGGAGGGGGGGGGGGTGACCATGCAGGCCCCTCCAACCCCTTTTAAAATTTAAAAAATAAAATGAGGGAATGATTACGTGGTTATTTATTTTTTATGGGTTTGTTCCCGTTAATGGGTTGATTTTTTGGGGGGAAAAGGTCTCGGGTAGCAGGCCCTGGGGGGTCGGGGTTTTGGCTTGCCACTTGGGTATTTTTGGGCGGAAACTGGGGCTCGTCCAGCTTGTAGCACTCACACTGCAGTTGCCTGAGGGCGGGTCCCTCTCTTGCTCGGGAGGTTTGGGTTTTGCCCCCGGGGGTGCTCTGTCACATGCGGGGTCTGTATTTGTCACAGAGGCCTTTAGGGACACTTGGGTTTTTTGGGGGGGTACGGGGGTTTGTGCAAGCAAGGTACACTCACATTCATTTTGTTTGGGAGGCAGGGCCCCAAAAACCGGGGCCATACGGGGGGGCACGGCAGCGAAGACACGGCGGAGGGTGGGAAGCGGGCTCGCCAATGGGAGGTTCCCCCCGGGAAAAAACGGCCTTCTCCCCTCCGGTCTGTGGTCCAGGCTACGTCCCCCGTGGGGGCAGCCAATGGGGGTCCGCTGACCCACCGCCCGTAAGCCCACGCCTCCCCGGTGCTCCGCCCAAAGGAGGGGTGTGACATAAATTTCCCAAAATTGCTCTATTCTCCCCGGTTTCTGCCCTTTTTTTCTACAGCGAATCCCTTTTCACCGGGCCCCCCCCCCCCGGCCCCCCCAGCCAATAAGGGGGCTGAAAGTCACGCTTTTAAAGACTCCTTGCTGCCTTTTGCAGGCCGGGGTACCAGGCGCAGAGCGGCAGGCAAAATAAAAAAATAAAAGAATAAGTGAATGAATAAATAAATAAAAATAACCATAATAATAGTAAAAGAATAAAATAATATTTATTGTAATTTTTCATCAACATTGCTATTGTTAATATTTATTATTAATTTTTATGAATAATAATAAATAATAATGTGTGTGTGATTTTTAAGTTTTAAACGTATTTTAACTCGGGGCATCGGGTGAGGTATTTCCAACCGCCTCCGACCCTCGGCAACCTCTCCTCCCTCCCCACACTCGTCCCGTGCCCCCCCAGGCCCGTCCTCGCTTGCCCCCGGGAGAGGGGGAAATTTTTTTATTTTTTAAATTTATCGATGTTATTTTTTATTAGAGACAGATAGATAGAAGAAAGCCCAAGTAGAAATTTTTTTTTTTTTTTTTTAAAATTTTTGATTATCATTTGGGTAAATCTATTTTTTCGCCAATGTTTCAAGGGACAGTGAAAAAGCACGGGGCAAGCTTTCGGGCGTTTTTTTTTTTTAACGGGACCCCCCCGTTGGTCGCGACCGTTCAGTTTGCCCCGGGCTGCTTGCCACCCCGGGCCGCCCCTCCTCGGCCACACCTCCCCGGGAGATGAGCGGAAGAGGCCCGCAAGGGGGGTGGGGCTAACAACCCCCTGGTCAAATCAAAAGCCTGGGGGGCGGTGACGCAATTCGCCCGTCCCCCCTCTGCTCTCGGTCACCCCCCCTCGCCAATTAGCCAAAAGGTCCCCCACGTATGCTTTTTTCTACTCTATGTCGCCCCGGGCGCTGATTCGTTGTAATGAGCTCGGACGTCGGCGAAGGTGGGGGACCGTTTTTTTTAAATAAACTTTTTGTATTTTTATCCCATTATTTTAAGCTGGCTACTCATTTTTGCGTGTTTATTTTGTAATGTTGCAATACAGACAATGTTGGCCAATCGCACAGCGACCTAGCAGCCTGAACAAGATTTCGGGCGGTTTATTCATTTATTAAATTTTTTTCTACAAACTGCATTTAGTTTCCTTCCATCTCCTCCTCCCATCGCCGACAGCTTCCTTCACCGCTTCTCCCGCGTCCGCCCCCCTCCACGGACTCGCCAGTGGTGAGCGGAATGGGGAGGCGGGACCTCTCCGAGGCCCGGGGAGGGTTTTTTGGGGGTCGCCCCCCTCCCCCATTCAGAAACCTGGGGACGGTGACCCGTTTCGGGGCCCCGCCCCCTCCCGGCCCATGCCTTCCCGTCACTCTCGCTTGTTCTTTTTCCCCCCGGCGGGGCTCCCTGCAACTGGTGTGACGTACGCGGCGGGGGGCCCAAAGGCGAGCCCCCCTCAGCCTGTGTTGTGGGCAAATAGTTCGAACTCGGGCTAAAGCTGCAGTTCCACCCGTCCGTCCGCAACTGCACTTTCGTTATCGCTTTCCTTTTCCCGTTTCCCCCATTCCCGGGTCTGGGGTGCTGGGAGGGGAGAGGGGGGGGGGTGCGCGCCCGGAGGGTTGCCCGGATCGGGGCGGACCCCAGGAGGCGCCCCCCTGCAGCTCGCCCTCGGAAGGTGGACGGGAGTGCGTGGAGATGGAAATCGAGGGACCTGTGGTGGTCCTGCACCTGCCCCCACAGACAGACGACTCCCGAACACACCCTTGTGGTAGAGCACACAGCTCTGCTACAGGGCCCGGCACACAGAATTTTTGCTTGTACATGACACATGCACACAATGTTATAAAAGCAACCAGTGCCTTAGGCCTATTTTTATCATTTTTAATTTATTTATTTTTTCTTTTTGAAGTTAAATTTTTTTATCGAATGTTGATTGATTGTATTTTTTTCTTTGGGCTTGCTCACCTTTCCTTTTTCGATGTTTTGATTGCTTCGACAGGTGACCAAGAATCGTCGAACGGTGCCTTTCCAATGGAGTTTTCATGTCCGGTGGAACCGGAAGTCGAATCGCCCGGGCAGAACAGCCGTTACCCTTATTGTCCACCCACCCACAGTGACCCGCACATGCCATTTGAAAGGGGGGCGCATGAAGGGGGTTTTGGGGTCCATTTTACATGGGGGAAGGGGGGGGGGTACCCCGCGGCCCTCCCAACCCTGTTTAAAAAATTACATTAAAAGAAATAGATGGAATGATTAGTGGGTTTTTATCGGGTTTGTTGCCAGTATGGTATCTATTCTGGGGAGGGTCGGGTAGAGGGGTGTGGGGTCGGGCTTTTGGCTTGCATTGTGTATTTTTGGCTGGTGTACAGGGGTTGTGAAGCCCCTTTAGCACTCCACGCGTTGCCTGATGGGAGGGTCCTCTGTTGCTGGGGAGGTTGGTTCTGCCCCTGGAGGGTGCTCATGTCTATGCAGAGCTCGTTATTTGTCCAAGGGGTTTTGGGGAATTGTTA
>JAODAL010068310.1:0-16866 GCA_025379985.1 Phyllomedusa bahiana
AAAAAAAAAAAAAACAGCTGAACAACAGTGCCGAGGGGACAAGGCCTTAGGGTTCACCCATACAACACGCATTTCTAGTCAGAAATCCAGACGGATTACACATTTTAAAAAACCATCAAATACTCACTGTAAACCATCCCCATAAACCGCAATTGAAAATCCACGTTGTTGGTTCACATGAGGCCGGTGGAAGTTTGATAACTAGGCATTTACGACAATGGTAACGTGGCCTTTCGGAACTGATGGAACGTTAACAAAAGACCAGGAAGACACAAGACTGGAATTGAGGACCGGAGGAAAGCGAGTATAAGTCTCTTTGGTTTTAATGGGTCCCTCGGAGCATAATGTAGATTTTTTTTTTTTTAAATCCGATTTTTTTTTTTTTATTAAAAAATAAAAGGGGGTTTAACATAAAAAAACCCCAAATAAAAAAAAATGGATCAAAAAATTTTTTTCTTTTTACAATTGGGTTTTTATAACAAAAAGCTTTACCAGAAAAGCACAACACCCAGAGCGGGGGGAAAAAAAAAAAATTTAAACCCTCCCTCTCAGACGTTTTAAAACCAAAAAACCTTTATAAGGTAAAAAAGCCCAAAAGAGATAAGGGGTTTAACACTTAAAAATTTGGCCAGAAAAGGATTGTGTCTATCTCTCAAAAGATGGAAAGGGCTTTTTCACAGGGATTTTTTCCCTCCGTGTTACAAGCCTTTAGGGACCGTCTTGGGGCCCCGCTCTGTCAGCCCCCCCAAGACGGATTAACATTTAGCAGTGAATTCTCACTACTCGCTGTGCTAAACACGGAGCGGGGGCGTTCACAGGGGGGGAATGCAGCTGCGTGTTTCAATAGCGCAGCTCAGCTTGAAAAGAATTGACATGCAAAACCCCTTTATGTAAATTATATTGCATGCATTTGTACCACAATTTCATGGGATGGAAATTGACTGTGCAATTCTTACAGGTGAAACATTTAGGTTACATTTCACCTATTAATTCCATGGCAAAAACATCTAAAAAAAGATAGATTATTTTGCCCCCATTTTATAAAAAGGGGGTTGCTTTTCCCCCAATGTTTACAGCCCCTAACTTCTTTTCTTTTATGCATGTGGGGTTTTCCTGGTTAGGCTGTGGGTGGTTTATGAGTTGATTACATAAGTTCTGTATTTAAATGCCTTTTCTCTGAATAGAGCAGGAATGATTTCCTAAAAGTTAAAAGATCCCCAAGGAAAAAGTAAACAAAGTAACTAGTCTCCTTGTTTGTGGCCCTCCAAGCGTTGGAAGCTTGGGCAACCTTGTGTGACCCATCCCTATATCGAAAACCAGCAAGGAACAGGGCAGTAAAAAGGGGGAACCCGAGGAACCCAGAACTGAAAAAACTTATCCCCGAAAAAAGAAAAAAAAACAAAGTAATCTAGGATTTGTTCCCTCATTTTAAAAGTTAATCTTTGTAGTGAAAAACCCCCCTTTTAAGCCGGGTCCGAGGATCCGATAAGCGCATACCAATGAAATTACAGCCACCATGCTTTGTTAGGAAGTCAAAAAAACTGTCCACACCAGCAGGGGACTCGGCGGATTTTATTTCCCCTTTTCTTGCATCAACTGGTGATACAGAACGTCTTAAAATCAGGCACCATTTATTC
The DNA here is from genome assembly GCA_025379985.1 of Phyllomedusa bahiana. Classification (NCBI taxonomy): domain Eukaryota; kingdom Metazoa; phylum Chordata; class Amphibia; order Anura; family Hylidae; genus Phyllomedusa; species Phyllomedusa bahiana. The sequence continues at coordinate 1,638 of JAODAL010068310.1, forward strand.
TGAATTAAACTAAATGGGCGCTAATCATAACAAAATATCTATAGACTAAGGTTACTCATGGACCAGGGATATAACTGTCCTGCAACTTTAACAGCGAGCATCTTTAGAAATCCGACCGTTTTTTGCTGTTTTATAGCAGTCCACAGAGAATCCCTGACTTTGCCGTAATCCCAGAATCATAGTGTTATCATGCGTTTCTATAGTTTTATGTAATGAATGGGGGACCAGCCCCTGCACCCACCCAGCCCTGGAATCATGTCTACGCCGTCATAAAACCCGGCCGGCTGGTTCCGCCCACCTCATGTGGAAAAAACAAAAAATCGCTGAACTCCGTGAAATGTTTAAAAAAACGCGTGAAAATCACTGAAAGCAATCAAATCTGTACAGGGGCCCCAAAAGATTTTCTACTGAGGACCACGGGGCCGAGTGTGGGTCCATGAACAGCTGCGCACCTTTTAGACGACCCCCTCAAATAATCCTGTCACCCCTACACTGCCATTTCAGCAGGCGGGAAAAAAATTGGGCCGGGGGAAACGGACACGATGTGGGCAAATCACAGATGTACCCCTTTCAACGAAAAAATTTTGACAGGCTTTTATCTTTAAATATTTAATCATTTCTGAGAATTTATTTGATATCTATTACTTGGAAATAGGGTTTATAAAATTTAAATGGGTACCCCTCAGGACTTAGGGAAAAAGGGATGGGGCGCCTTTATGGTGGAAGACAGTACACTTATAAGGTAAAATTTGTTGCCAAAGAAAAGCAGGGTGGCAATTAACATGCCAACCAGCTTTGCCAGGATACTGCGTAGAAAACTGGGGAAGTTGTGCTGGTTTTATTGGTTATCACCCAGATTTTTGGAAAGAGATTAGACTCCGATACAGCTGAATACAATCATTAGAAGGGATGACTTGAGGTGTGTAGGCGACAGCTGTTTCTCCAATGTATATGCACGTACCACATCTGCCAGCGGCTCCACATGCAGGGGGGCGGGCGAGCTGTACTGAGGCTCTTCCATGTGGCTGCAAGAAACGCAGAACAAAAAGAATTAATAATGCCAGGAAGACAAGACATACGAAGCATGACAAACCTCTCCAAAATACACAAATAACGCTGGTGTGATGGGTAGACCCAGAATAAAACACGACTGTACGGTGCGAACTATACAACCGCACATTGTGATCTCCACAGTGACACTAACAACCGCACAGCACTGACACATCCAGACAGCAGCACAAGTGTCACCGCAGCTACAACATGCATATAGTCTTACCGCCACACCCAGACAGTATCACCACAACACAGCGCCACTAAAAAATCTGTAGTCTTAGGCCTCGTTCACACGGCTTATTTTGCCGCGGATTGGCGCCGTACTGCGCGCCGAATTTGCGCTGCAGTACGGCGCCAATCCGTCGGAAGTCATTAGGTAATCCACTGTTCTCATAGAGAACAGTGGATTCCGTCGCTCCTCCCCCCGCTCGGCGAATCCGCCGCGGGGGAGAAAGTGACATGCACATTATTTACGGCGCGTACGTGCCGTAGATAATGCAATGTCTGGGGCCGGGGAGCGGGGCCCCCGTCCCGCCCCTTATTCACGGCGGATTTGTGAGCGCACAAATCCGTCGGGAATAAGCCGTGTGAACACGGCCTTACCGATAGAGCGACACAACGTCTCTTCCACACAGTTTTATGACACAGTGTCACCACTGCTACCTTACAATATCACCACCACCATACAGTCACCATTGCTAACTCGCATCAGCACCAGTCACCACAATGTCACCACAATTAACTCAATGTCACCACCATAGAGACACCACCGTTACCTCACAATGTCACCACAATACAGTCACCACCGTTACCTCACAATGTCACCACCATACAGTCACCACCGTTACCTCATAGTCACCACCATACAGTCACCACCGTTACCTCATACAGTCACCACCATTACCTCACAATGTCACCACCATACAGTCACCACCGTTACCTCACAATGTCACCACCATTACCTCAGTGTCACCACCATTAGCTCACAATCACCACCATACAGTCAATACCGTTACCTCATACAGTCACCACCATACAGTCACCACCGTTACCTCACAATGTCACTACCATACAGTCACCACATTACCTCACATCGTCACCACCATACAGTCACCACCATTACCTCACAATGTCACTACCATACAATCACCACCATTACCTCACAATGTCACCACCAGTCACCACCATTACCTCACAATGTCACCACCATACAGTCACCACCGCTACCTCACAATGTCACCACCATTACCTCACAATGTCACCACCGTTACCTCATACAGTCACCACCATTACCTCACAATGTCACCACCATACAGTCACCACCATTACCTCACAATGTCACCACCATACAGTCACCACCATTACCTCACAATGTCACCACCATACAGTCACCACCGTTACCTCACAATGTCACTACCAGTCACCACCATTACCTCATAATGTCACCACCATACAATCACCAAGATTACCTCACAATGTCACCACCAGTCACCACCGTACAGTCACCACCATTACCTCACAATGTCACCACTATACAGTCACCACCATTACCTCACAATGTCACCCCCATACAGTCACCACCATTACCTCACAATGTCACCACCATAGTCACCACCGTTACCTCACAATGTCACTACCAGTCACCACCATTACCTCACAATGTCACTACCGTTACCTCATACAGCCACCACATTACCTCACAATGTCACCACCGTTACCTCACAATGTCACCACCGTTACCTCACAATGTCACCACCATACAGTCACCACCGTTACCTCACAATGTCACCACCATAGTCACCACCGTTACCTCACAATGTCACCACCATAGTCACCACCGTTACCTCACAATGTCACTACCAGTCACCACCGTTACCTCACAATGTCACTACCATACAGTCACCACCATACAGTCACATTACCTCACAATATCACCTCCATTACCTCACAACGTCACCACTATACAGTCACCACCGTTACCTCACAATGTCACCACCATACAGTCACCACCGTTACCTCACAATGTCACCACCGTTACCTCACAATGTCACCACCATACAGTCACCACCGTTACCTCACAATGTCACCACCATACAGTCACCACCGTTACCTCACAATGTCACCACCATACAGTCACCACCGTTACCTCACAATGTCACCACCATACAGTCACCACCGTTACCTCACAATGTCACCACCATTACCTCACAATGTCACCACCATAGTCACCACCATTACCTCACAATGTCACCACCATACAGTCACCACCATTACCTCACAATGTCACCACCAGTCACCACCATTACCTCACAATGTCACCACCATTACCTCACAATGTCACCACCATACAGTCACCACCGTTACCTCACAATGTCACCACCATACAGTCACCACCGTTACCTCACAATGTCACCACCATACAGTCACCACCGTTACCTCACAATGTCACCACCATTACCTCACAATGTCACCACCATACAGTCACCACATTACCTCACAATGTCACTACCGTTACCTCACAATGTCAAAACCATACAGTCACCATTACCTCACAATGTCACCACTATACAGTCACCACCGTTACCTCACAATGTCACCACCAGTCACCACCGTTACCTCACAATGTCACCACCATTACCTCACAATGTCACCACCATACAGTCACCACATTACCTCACAATGTCACCACCGTTACCTCACAACGTCACCACTATACAGTCACCACCGTTACCTCACAATGTCACCACCATACAGTCACCACCATTACCTCACAATGTCACCCCCATACAGTCACCACCGTTACCTCACAATGTCACCCCCATACAGTCACCACCGTTACCTCACAATGTCACCAAACCCCTGTTTAACCCCTTTTTCCCCAAATGTCAAACCCCCAAATACCCCTTTCCCTCACAATGCCCACCATACGTCCCACCTTACCCTTAACAAAGAACCCCCCGGGACCTAAAATTCCCCATAAAACACCAATTTACCTCCAAAGGGCAACCAAAACCCACCAAACCTCACAATGTGTACCCCATACAGTCACCACCTTTACCTCACATTACCACCCAATCACCCCCCCTTACCTCACAAATTTCCCCCATACAGTCACCACCATTACCTCACAATATCCCCCCCACCCTACGTCAAACCCCCTTCCTCACGTCACCACCAAACGTCACCACCTTCCTACAATGTCACCCCCTTTGTCACCCCTTACCCCCTGTCCCACCATAAACTCACAAATTCCCCAACGTCACCACCTTTCCTTACAAGTCAACCCCCTAAATACACCCCTTTCCCCCAATTTACCCCATACAGTCACCAAACCCTTCCCCCAATGTCACCCCCCCCTACATTCCACCCCGATACCTCACAATTACCCCCATAGTCACCCCCTTACCTCACAATGTCACACCATAAATCCCACCTTCCTCACAATGTCACCACCATGGTCACCTCCATTACCTCACAATGTCACTACCATAGTCACCACCGTTACCTCACAAATTTCACTACCATACAAGTCACCTCACTCTCGTTAGCTCACAATGTCACCAACTTTACCTCCACAAAGTCACGCCACCATTACTCACTATAGTCACCACATACAGTCACCAACCGTTACTCACAATTGTCACCATCTATCACTTGTCACACCGTTACCTCACAATGTCACTACCGTTAGAACCTCACAACGTTCACACTATACAGTAACACGTTACCTAACCATATGTCACCTACCATACTCAGTCACCACATTACTCACACAATAGCACCCCTACATTACAGTCACCTCAGTTACCTCACAAGGTCACCACACCTAATTACTCCTAACTATGTCACCCCCTACAGTCACCACCGTTAACATCACAAGTCACCATACAGTCACCACCGTTACCTCACAATGTCACCACCATTCTGTCACACCGTTACCTCCTACAATGTCACACCATACCAGTCACCACCGCTACCTCTACATGTCATCCACCCATCTACCTTATCGCAATGTCAAACGCACGATTACCTCGCAGTTCCATCATGTACCTCCCAATGGTCACCCAACATAGTACACCACATTACTACACTAATGTCACCCACTTACAGGTCCACCTCACCATTACCTCACCATATGTAACCACTTATACAGTGCATGGCCAAAAGTATTGTGAATGACAACAATCAATATTATATTTTCCATGATCTGTTGCCTCTGGTTTTTATGCTGTGTTTGTCAGATGTTTTGTTCACATCAGAAATACAAGGCACAATCATATTATGAGTAACCGCAAAAAGTTGTATTGACAGCTAGTATGAGTTTAAATGCGTAGTCAATATTTGCAGTGTTGACCTTCTTACTTCAGGACCTACCTTGCAATTCTCCCTGGCATGCTCTCAATTCCAATTCTGGACCCAATATCCTGACTGATGTAGCAGTGCCATATATGCTCAAAATCAATGCTTGCATTTTTGTTCACTCAATTTGTTGGTCTTTGTTTGTCCAGCCCGTTCTTGATGATCGACCTCAAGTTCCTCAATGGAGATTAATGATCTGGGGACGTTTCCAGGACCACATGGACCCAAAATCTCTATGTTTTGTGTTCTGAGCCATTTCTTGTTATGCATCCTTTTGCTTTATGGCAAGGTGCTACATCCCATGGTGGTTTTTGGAAATAGGCATTGTTGATCACTAAACTGCTCTTGGATGGGTTGGGAGGGAAAATTTGCTTTGCGAGGAACGCATTATGGTACCATTTTTATTGCATGGACGGTGTTTTTAGGCTTAGACTAGTTAGAGAGGCCGATTCCTTGGCTGAGAAGCCAACCCCACAATGAAATTTGGTTTCTGGATGCTTTACAGTAGGGCATGAGACGAAGGACTGGTGGTATCTGCTCACTTTGTCATTCTCCCAACAAGCTGTTTGTCCGATGTCCAAACATTTCGGATAAGGGGATTCCTCAGAGACTTGACTTTACCCTAAGTCACTCAGCCAAGTCCGGATCCCTGTACCGTTAGGCAGAATATCAGTCTGTCCCTGATGTTTTTTCTGGAGAGTATGTGGCTTCTTTGCTGCTCCTCCTGACACATCGCTCTTGCTCCGTTGAGTCCCTCCGACTCACCAGTTGATGCTGATGCACTCACACCTGCCTGTACTGCCATTCATGAGCAGCTCTGCATGCTGGTGCCCGATTTTCGAAGCTGAAACACTTTTAAGAGACGGTCATGGCGATTGATGGTCGTTCTTGGGCGCCCTTGGAGCCTTTTTGGCAAACAATGGAACTCTATCCTTGGATGATTTGCGAATAGATTGTTGATTGAGGTGCAATCTTTATAGCTGCGATACTCTTCCCTGTTAGGCATGTTTTGCTTGCAGTGCAAATGATGAATGCACGTGTTTCTTTAGAGTAACCCATTGGTTAACAGAAATGAGAACCAATGATGCCTAAGCACCAGCCTCCTTTTAAAATGTCAGTCCCGAGTGGTGTGATTCTTACTTTATCAGGGGACAAGATTGGCTCCAGGCCCTGTCCTCCTCAACATCCAACACCTTGTTGTTAATGGTGCAATCACTGAAACATGATGTTAGCTGTGGTCCATTTAAGGCAGCCTTGCAATGAAGTTGAAATGTGTTTTGGGGGAAAAAGTTCAATTTTCTAGGCAACTATTGAACTTTTCAATTAATTGCTGTGTAAGCTGCATCACTCTTTATACACTTTCTGGAGTATATGCAAATTGCCATTATAAAAGGATACAGTAGACTTGGTAAAAATTATACATTTGTTTCATTCTCAATACTTTTGGCCATGACTGTTCAGTACACCACCGTTATACCTCACTCGTCAACAATATTTCAGTCACCGTCCATTACTCTTCACAATGTCACACACTATACAGTCACCACATTAATCACAATGTCCACACCATACTCAGTCACCACGCTGCCTCAGCACAATGTCACGCACACCATGACCTTTCAAATGTCACACCGTTACTCTTTCATAAGCAGTTACCATTACCTCACAATGTCAGCCTCCTATAGTCACACCTGTTACCTCCAACTTCGTCACCCACACTATACAGTCACCACGTTACCATCAACAAGGTCACCACACATACTGTCACACCGCTTACCTCAACACAATCGTCACCACTATTTCAGTCACCAACATGTACCTCACAATGACCACACATACTCAGTCAACCACTCGACTACCTCAATGTACACTCACCTATTTCCTTAACATGTCGCTCCCCAACCGGTACCTCATTTACAGTCACCACATTACCTAACGAATGGTTCTCCACCATAGTCACCACCCATTACCTAAAACATGTCACCACATAAAGTCACCTTAGTTACCTCACAATGTCACACTCTACAGTCACACCACCGTTACCTCATACGTCACCTCCACTATACTAGTTTCCCCGTTACCTCACAACGTCACCACTATACAGTCACCACCATTACCTCCCAATGTCACCACCATAGAGTCACCACCGCTACCTCACAATGTCACCACCATACAGTCACCACCGTTACCTCACAACCATACAGTCACCACATTACCTCACAATGTCACCACCATACAGTCACCACCATTACCTCACAATGTCACCTACAATGTAACTCAAAACATGCCACACTTATTCAGTCACCACATTATCTCCTCACAATGTCAACCACATAGAGTCACCACCGCTACCTAATAAAGTCACCACACATTCAGTCACCACCGCTACCTCACAATGTCTACCCACAAGACAGTCTCCACCGTTACCTCACATACCATACCGTCCCACACCATACAGTCACAACATTACCTCACTAATGTACACCACCCATACAGTCACCCCCGGTGATCACCAATTCTCTCACTCATTTACCTCACAACGTAACCATCATATACTGTCACAACCATTAATCCTCACATGTCACCCACCTTTTTATCAGTCACCACCGCTACCTCACAACGTCACCAAAAATTACAGTCCCCACACGCTACTCTCACAGATCGTCACCAAATTACTGTCCCGCAAATTTACCTACAATGTCCTACATAAGTAACCACCTCATTACCTCACAATGTCACCACCATTACCTCACAATATCACCACCATACAGTCACCACCGTTACCTCACAATTTCACTACCATACAATCACCACCATTACCTCACATCGTCACCACCGTTACCTCACAATGTCACTACCATACAATCACCACCTATTACCTAAACATGCACCCACCCAGTCACTCACGTTACCTTCACAATGTCTACCATACAATCACCACCATTACCTCACATCGTCGCACCAACCTAGTCACTTCCGATACTCACAAATGTCATCACCATTACAATCACAATGTCACCAGTTTACCTCATACAGTCACCACCTTTACCTCACAATGTCACCACCATACAGTCACCACCATTACCTCACAATGTCACCACCATACAGTCACCACCATTACCTCACAATGTCACACTACACCATACTGTCAACCAGAACATTACCTCACAATATGTCACCTCACCGTTACATATACTCAATGTCACACCATACAGTCACCTCCTGTTACCTCACTACTGTCACTACCTATACAGTCAACCACCGTTACAACACATGTCACCACCATTACTCACAACGTATACCATACTTTACTGTCACCACCGTTACATCACAATGTCACCACCTTACAAAGTACCTCCATGTTACAATCGTCGCATTGTCACCCCCATACAGTCACTATCCGTTACACTTATACTGTGTCACCACCATTACCTACAATGGTCAACGACCAAATACACCAGTCACAGCCACCGGTTACCTCATACTTCAAAGGTCACCACCATTACCTCAACGCATTGTTCACCTCCCCATAACAGTTCACCACGTTACCTCACATCGTTCACCACCATACATGTCAACCACCGCTACCTCAAAACGTCACCCTATACAGTCACCCAACGCTACCTTCAACACGTCACTCACATAGTACAGTCCACCACCCATTACCTCTCAATCATCCACCACAATTACAGTCACCTGACCTTTATCAGACAATGTCTAACATACATATAGTTCGACCACCTGGGTTACCTCGACCATGTCACACAGTTACCATCACAATGTCACCACCATAGTCATCACACCGTTAACCTCTACAAATGGTCAACCCCCATATACAGTCAAACTCACCCATTACACTCACAACGTCCTCAAATCACTTTATACTCAGTCACCACCTGTGTAACTCACTATATCACCACATAAATTCAGTCTCCAACCATTTTCTCTCTCACATATTCACCAACAATACAGTCACATCCGTTACCTCACAACTCGTGAAAATCAATACAGTACACCACAGGTTACACCTCACACGAACACCATCTCCTCATCATGTCACTACCGTTTCCTACAACGTCACCACACCATTACCTCAAACGTCACCACTAGACAGTTCACCGTCTACCTACACAATGTCACTACCATACAGCCACCACCGTTACCTCACAATGTCACACACCATTTCCTCACATACGCGTCACTACACTACTACAGTCACCGTTCTCACTAATGTCATACCATACTAGTACACCGTTACCTCACATCGTCACCACCAAAGATTACCTTCACAATGTGTCACTACCATACAGTAACCCAACATTACCTCATCAATGTCACATACATTCAGTCACCCACCTTTAACCTTCACTAACGTCACTCCATTTACTCACAATGTCTCACCAGATTACCTAAACAATGTCACTCACTATCAGTCACCACCACCTTTATCCTCACAATGTCGACCACCATTACTTACAATGTCACCCCAATACAGTCACCACCTTTACCTCTAACATTGTCACACTATACAAGACAACCACCATTACCTAAACTGGTCACCAACCATTACCACACAATATGTCACTTCACGTTCCTCACATCGTCACTAGCACACAGAGTCACCTACACGAGCGTCACTCATCACTCAGTCATGTATCCCTCCGCGGCCACTGTCCCTCTTCCCGCCACACACCTGGAAGTAGTCTGACAGTAGCAGTGCCAGTGCAATCCCCATGCAGACGCAATCGGGCTGAGGGGTCGTGTTGTATCTGCAGTTGCTGCTCCGACCGCGCCGCTCAGCTCATCATGGGTGAGGCGGCTGTCAATTCAGTACAGCTGCTGTGGATCATAACATTGCTGCGAGTGACCGGCGTCACCCATTGCTGTAAGTGGCCGCATATGTGTCGTGTTATCTCACTACAAGAGCTCCTGTAATAGCTCTCACTGGGGAAGCTGCTGTATCTCAGCTCAGCCTGTGTGATACTGTCTGCTGAGCTGCTGTATCTGAGCTCAACATGTGCATTACTGCCTGCTGAGCTGTGTATCTTATCTACCAGTGTGATTAATGTCTGCTGAGCTGTGTATCTTTTATATCCGATCCTTGGGGGTTTTGGTGATGCTGTCTGCTGAGCTGTGTTATCTGTTACCTTACCATGTGTGATTTACTGTCTGCTGAACTGTGTATCTAATCCTATCCTGTGTATGATACGTCTGACTGACGCTGTGTATCTATCCTACCATGTGTGATACTGACCTGCTGAGCTGTGTATCTAATCCTACCTTGGGTGAGATACTAGTTGACGGGCTGTGTATCTGATCCTACCATGTGTGATACTGCTCTGCTGAGACGTGTTATTGATCCACTACCATGATGTGATACTGCCTGCTGAGCCGTGTATCTAATCCTACCATGTGTGATACTTTTGCTTGAGACGTTGTATATGATCTTCCATGGTGTGCTACTGTCTGCTGAGCTGTGTATTCTGATCCTACCATGTGTGGATATGCCTGTGAGCCTTGTGTTTCTGATCCACACTCATGATGTGATACTGTGTGCTGAGCTGTGTACCTGGTGCCTACATGGGTGATACTGTCTGCCTGAGTATGTGTATCTGAATCCTATCCTGTGTGATACTGTATGCTGAGCTGTTGTATCTGAATCTACCCATGTGTGATACTGTCTGCTGGAGTGTGTTATCTGATCCTACCATGTGTGTTACTGTTGCTGAGCTGTGTAGCTAATCCTTACCATGTGTGGTACTCTGTCTGCTGAGACGATGTATCTAATACTACACTTGTGTCGGTAACGGTCTGTGGAGCTGTGTATCTAATCCTACCATGTGTGTAACTGTCTGCTGATGCCAGTGTTTTCTGAAGTCCTACACATGTGTGATTTTACTGTCTGCTGAGCCGCGTGTATCTGATCCTATCATGGTGTGATACTGTCTGCTGGACGCTGTGTGTCTGATCCTATCAGTGTGATAATGTCTGCTGAGCCTGTTGTATCTATATCCTATACTATGTGTGATACTGCCTGCTGCTGTCTGAAGCTGTTATCTTATCCTACAATGTGTGTTACTGTCTGCGTGAGCTGTGTTATCTAATCCTACCTTGTGTGATTACTGTCTGCTAAAGCTGTGTATCTAATCCAAACCATGTGTGATACTGCTGCGACCGTATCTAATCCTACCATGGGGTTGATACTGTCTGCTGAGCTGTGTATCTATCCTACCATGTGTGATACTGCTGCTGAGCCGTGTATCTATCCTACAGTGTATACTGTCTCTGAGCTGTGTATCTAGTCCTCTCATGTGTGATACTGTCTGCTGAGCCTGTGTATCTAATCCTATCATGTGTGATACTGTCTGCTGAGCCTGTGTATCTAATCCTATCATGTGTGATACTGTCTGCTGAGCCTGTGTATCTAATCCTATCATGTGTGATACTGTCTGCTGAGCCTGTGTATCTAATCCTATCATGTGGGGGGGGGGGGGGGGGGGGGGGGGGGGGGGGGGGGGGGGGGGGTTTTTTTTTTTTTTGTTTTTTTTTGTTTTTTTTTTTTTTTTTTTTTTTTTTTTTTTTTTTTTTTTTTTTTTTTTTTTTTTCTGTTTTCGTCCCGGGAGCCTTTATCAATCCACTGTGAAACTGCTCTGACCGTGATCTAATCCTTATTGTGATCGTCCTGGCCGTGTACTAATCCATCAGTGGATACTGTCTGCTGAGCCTGTTATCTAATCCCATCATGGTGATCTCTGCTGATCCTGTGTATCTAATCCTGTCATGTGTGATACTGTCTGCTGAGCCTGTGTATCTAATCTCTCCTGAGTGATACTGTCTGCTTAGCCTGTGTATCTAATCCTATCATGTGTGATACTGTCTGCTGAGCTGTATCAGGACCTGTGTATACGGCAGTGTGTGGGGCGCCCCCCTGTGTATACGGCAGTGTGTGGGGCTCCCCCCCCCCTGTGTATACGGCAGTGTGTGTGGCTCCCCCCCGTGTATACGGCAGCGTGTGGGGCCCCCCCCCCCCCGTGTTATACGGCAGGTGTGGGGCTCCCCCCCCCCCCCCCCCCCGTGTATACGGCAGCGTGTGGTGCTCCCCCACCCGCCCCCCCCGTGTATACGGAAGTGTGTGGGGCTCCCCCCCCCCCCGTGTATACGGAAGTGTGTGGGGACTCCCCCCCCCCCGTGTATACGGCAGTGTGTGGGGCTCCCCCCCCCCCCCCCCCGTGTATATGTGGTCTCCCCCCCCCCCGTGTATACGGCAGTGTGTGGGGCTCCCCCCCCCCCCCCCGTGTATACGGCAGCTGGTTGGGGGCTCCCCCCCCCCCCCCCCCCGTGTATACGGCATTGTAGTGGGGGCCCCCCCCCCCCCTCCGTGTATACGGCAGTGGGTGGGGCTCCCCCCCCCGTGTATAGGGTAGTGTGTGGAGGGCCCCTGTAGTTGGGACCCGTGTATACGGCAGTGTGTGGAGGGCCCCTGTAGTCGGGCCCCGTGTATACGGCAGTGTGTGGAGGGCCCCTGTAGCCGGGCCCCGTGTATACGGCAGTGTATGGGGGGCCCCTGTAGCCGGGTCCCGTGTATACGGCAGTGTGTGGAGGGCCCCTGTAGCCGGGCCCCGTGTATACGGCAGTGTATGATGGGCTCCTGTAGTCGGGTCCCGTGTATACGGCAGTGTGTGGGGGGCCCCTGTAGTTGGGTCCCGTGTATATGGCAGTGTATGGGGGCCCCTGTATGTCGGGTCCCGTGTATACGGGGAGTGGTATGGGGGGCCCCTGTAGTCGGGTCCCGTGTATACGGCAGTGTATGGGGGGCCCCTGTAGTCGGGTCCCGTGTATACGGCAGTGTATGGGGGGCCCCTGTAGTCGGGTCCCGTGTATACGGCAGTGTATGGGGGCCCCTGTAGTCGGGTCCCGTGTATACGGCAGTGTGTGGAGGGCCCCTGTAGTCGGGTCCCGTGTATACGGCAGTGTGTGGGGGGCCCCTGTAGTTGGGTCCCGTGTATATGGCAGTGTATGGGGGGCCCCTGTAGTCGGGTCCCGTGTATACGGCAGTGTATGGGGGGCCCCTGTAGCCGGGTCCTGTGTATACGGCAGTGTATAGGGGGCCATTTCTTATATCCAGGTCACTGAGGTCCTGGCGCTGGCGTCCCCCTGGTTGGGTCGGGGCACATCCTATGCCTCCTGTGTACGGAGTGGTGAGTCAGGTGTGATTATCATCCAGGGTGCTATAGTGCCGCCATTGTGAGCACAGCGCCTGCTGCTGTTTATTTACCTCCCCACAGTGACTATGGCTCGTGTGTCTGGGACCCGCAGCGTCTGTGGCTCCGGCTGCTACAACAGTGACTGCAATACATACAGTATATAAAAAAAAAAAACGCACAAGCGTACCGCCACCGCCGCTATCTTGGCCTCCTTGTGATTTAACAATTTTGAGTTTTGAGCTCATTAAATGGATGAGAAAGAGGTGGAGACCCGGTCAGAAATGGTGATTTTATTCCACAGGTGGAGAAGACTAGTGACATCAAGCAGCGTAGGAAACGGAATATAGGGCAGAAATGTCCGGAGAGTATAGAACAGATGACAATTATCTATCATATCGTATCTACTACATCCCCCATCATGGACTGTGCTGAGCCACTGTATCTAATCTCATCATATGTGATACTATCTGCTGAGCTGTGTATCTAATCCTATCATGTAGAACAAAAGAGAAAATCACAGAGGGGGCGCTCTATGGTGAAGTACGGACACAAAACAAATATGATAAGTGGTTAGGTTGCTCACCTAGAGTAGTTGTGCTTATAATATAGAGGCACAACACTCATAGGCGTGTGGACGGCTCTAACCTAGCCTCGGAACGGCGCCGCAGGTCTCATACCCCAAAAGCCAGTGACGGCAGCGGGCCAACACGAAGAGGGAGCTGAAAAAAGGCCCCGGGCGCCCAGTTCAGCAAAAAACCTCTTCTAAACCCAAAGGGAAAAATTTTGAAAATAAAGGTTTTTATTCCAATAAAATGTGGTAAGAGTGTTAACCTTTTCCACCAAAGAACACAATGACGCTTTTCACGCCTGTACCGGCGCTGCTTCAGATAAGAGGGTAAAACCATCATAGGGAATTTGTTAAAAGGTTAAAACCCCTTTTTTTACCAATTTTTTTGGATAAAAACCTTTATTTCCAATAATATCCTTGGCTTCAAGAAGAGGTTTTTTGCTGAACTGGGCGCCGGGTCCATCATCTTTCCAACTCCTCTTCACTAATCCCCATGTGTGTATCGGGGCAGTTGTTGTATCTAAGCCTATCTTGTGTGATACTGAATGCAGAGTTAGGCCGTACGGTGCGGTTTTTTTGGGGTTTTTTTGCGGTTTTTTTATCTTTTTTGTGCAAAAATTATTCATAATGGGTTTTGCCTTTTTGCACAAAAAATGCATCCAAAAAAAACGGATCAAAAACGCCCCAAAACCCCACCGGTGAAAGCACCTTAGTAAACTAACTACCTGTTTAATGAATGCAGAGTTATTTGTTCCAACCACCTGTGTGATATTGAATGCAGAGTTATTGTACCACCAACTGTGTGATATGAATGCCCTTATTTATCTAAGCCTACCTTTTTGATAGAATGCAGAGTTTTTGTTCAAGCCAGGGCCGCCATACGGGGTAAACCGGACTCCCCTATGGGGGCCCGGGGGAATAAGGGGCCCGCCAAGGGGCCCCTTTTCCCACGGAAAGCGGGGCGCCCGCCAACCAGGCTCCGCCGAGCTCCCGCGGCCCCGAGGGCATGCCGTCGCCCCCCGGGGGGCCCGGCCCGAAACCCCCC
>JAODAL010068311.1:0-16865 GCA_025379985.1 Phyllomedusa bahiana
AACCCAAAAGCTAGGCTGGAAATTTGGGCTGCACCCGTTACATATTTGTACATCACATCGTAGAAAATTAACAAAAGCCAGTAGAGAGCACCAGACAGGCAATGTGGGAGCAAATAACTAACGATTATTTTTTTTTATTTTATAATATTTCCTACTAATAGATTAATTTCCTAAACTCCCAGCCAGACCCCTTAAAGGGGTTGTCTCACTAAATGAAGACGTTTTCCAATTATATTGCGTTGTTCATCTTTTTTGTTAAGGAGCTACAAGTGATTTTATCACTTGTGCTCTCTCTGGTTCCCCAAGTGACCGACCTGTGTACTTCTCGGCCCCTGCTGTTTGTTTTATCTGATAGCAAGGAGTGAAGTTATCACACAGGTCATTCAGGTGGCCAGCAGTGTGAAAGCATGTGTGTGATCTGATCTTTCAGAGAAAAGACAGTAATTACTCTACTGTTTACATTAGCTCAGAAGCTTCTCCGGACCTCAGAGAAGGTAATTTAGCTAATCTAGACTGAAACAGAGAAGTCTGAATACACGGAGCTCATATGTTAATTACAGACAGCTTGACCAGGAACTGACAGAGCAAAGCAGCATGATTTCATTCATGCATCCTATGAAACTTTGAGATGAGACAACCGCTTTAAAGAACATTTTCACAATTTACTATTTGTCAATAATTAAATAAGTAAATAATTAAAAAAAAAAATTAAAAACTGAGATCATAAGTATTCATCCCTTCAGGTTAGTGGTTGGTAGTGCCAATCTTTGCCAAATCAGCTCAAAGTCTTTTTGTTCGTGCCTCTGGTGGCCATGTGCTTGGCATCATTGTTTTGGCAAAGGGTGAACTTTCCACTTATTTTTAGGGGTGTTTTTTAGCTTTAGGGCACCCACACAAGAGAGAGGCAAATTTTAGTGGAATCTTTCAACTATCAAATGTGTATGAGAGTGCCTGATACAAGGGCTGTGGAGTCGGCAAGCCAAAGCCCCGACTCCGACTCCTCAATTTCCCAAACCTTCGACTCCGACTCCACGACTCTGATTCTGACTCCACAGCCCTTCCTGATACTCACCTGACGGCAGGGGTTGACGAAGGAAAGCTTGGACATCATGCCTGACTGTTTGTTCCCATGGGAGAAAAGCTGCTGCCAACACTGACAACACATACTCGGCAACCAGCATAGGTATGCATGTGAATGGGGCAACTTGGCCGTCAGCTTTTGGAGGTGTATGGGCACCTTTAGAATACAGTAGTATCTCCCTGTGTGTCGTTGCACTTCAGATTTTGGTCCAAGTTTAATTTTACCCAAATTTCAGCACTTCAATTTAGGTTGATCAGAACAGATTTTTGACAATATTCACCTCCCCAAAAATCAACCATAACTCCAATTTAGGGTTATGGTGTTTTTTTTACTGGTTTTGAATGGTTTAATTTATTTGTTCCTCAGCAGTTTCACCACCGTTACTTCTGTCGGACGCTCACTCCAACGTTACATAAGTAACCCTAATGTGGTGCTGGGCCAGAAGTAAAATCAGATGGAAGTGACAACATCGTGGAACTGGAAGCATCAGGAAATGGATAAGATAATCTATTCAAAATCAGTAACAAAAAAATCCTAAACCTAAATTAGAGTTAGTGTTACTAATTAAGTAGTTATGGTTAGTATTAGGATTAGGTTTTGGGTTAGAGTCATGGTAAAAAAATTTGAGTTTGGTCAAACCGGTGTAAAATTGAACACAGACAAATTTGAGTAATACTGCTCCCTGTATTTTGTACTGTATGTCCTTAAATTTAAGCAAGTCTCCCAGTTCCTCCTAAGATAAAGTTTCCCCACAATATGATGCCACCACCCTGTTCTTTACCGTTAGGATCTTTGTCTGACTTTTTAGGTGTTGAATACTTTAGCAAGGTGCTATCAATTTAGTTTTAATCTCATTTCTGCATTGTTCCACTACAGTAACAGTTCTAAGGACAGTTTTTTTCAAAATAAAAAATAAAATGAAAACTAAATTTAAAGTTGTACTTACAGAGGGAGACGTTACGTCGGGTGGAGTAGACATATCCCCAAAAAGCGCTAATTGTGTCACAGCCTAAGAGGAAACAAAAAGGGGTAAGAGAAAGAAAACATTACTGATTTCTTATGGGCACATTAAAGTGTCAGTAATAAGTTCATGCATAGATAATATGGTAACTTAAAGGAAAATTCCAATCATTCAATGTTGATGACCCAACCCCAGCTAATTCTAAAATTAAATAAGTAAATCCCAAATTTTCTATTTACTACAAGGCATTTCTATCTGCATTTAAATCATTTGATTTTTTTTTACAACTTTTTTCCCTGGACGAGGCTTGGTTGTCATGTGAATGTGTATCTACCTAATTTAACCCTGTATTGTCAAATATATTAATTCTCTAATGAGTATAGAGACCTCCCAATCTCCCCCTCTCTCCTGACAGATGGTTTTGGGAGAATAAATGATCAGGCATGTTGTATTTCAGTGCCTAATCCTTTGCCGCCAGAGGTGCTTGACAGTAGCTTTCTCTCTTTTTCCTATTCAAAGACACATGAACACTCAGCCGAGCCCAGTGGACATTTACAAAGAGGACTTGGGAGGAATAGCTGTCTACCAAACAAGCGCTCAGTTGACAACATTTGAAGGAGTATGGGCAACTTAAAAGGGTGTTCTTATTTCCTTACTACCGAGTCCAGTTAGTTCGTAGCTCACCAGCCAAAGGGAACAAGTAGGTGGCTGAATATAACCGAGTAAGTGTTGCCCGACCATCTTTCCGAGCCATGAACCAGTTAGAGACCTGGAAATAAGAAGGTGAGTACAACCCTTCAAAGTGAACCTGTCAAATGGTTTATGCTGCCCTCTTTGAGAGCAGGATGTGATAGAGGAGAGGGTATATAGGTAGGCTAGTATCAAGAACATGCATGCTTGAGAAAGAGGGCGTGTTCACCTTCGAAACGTCTCACAGGTGTACGGCCCAGCTGGTGTCCAGCATTTCCTTGCTACCCAGGCAGGGATGATAACTGTATGGACTTTGTATGAGGATATATTCTTTAAATCTTAAGAATACCACATTGTAAATACTTTTTGTGAAAAATAATATTTATTGAAGTGCTTTGTTGGAGAAATAAATGTTTTGCACAGATTTAAAGAAGATTGACGGCGACATATATGAACAGGGCTGCTCCAGATATCTGGTGTCTTTTCAGCCCGATATCAGGCGCAGCCCCATTTATACATGTTCAAATCTCGCGGCAATTTGGAATGTGCCTGATTTCAGGGGGTGTGCGGGAGGCCGGGCGCACTAAAACCGTAGCGAAGCTACACATTTATAGCTTCAGTACGGCATTTCTAGGCGCATTACTGCTGGAACAGGTAGAGCACTTTCAAATGGTTTACCTGAGCCAGAAATGTCGCCCTAGCACTAGAATGCGCCTGATTTATGACCGGCTGTAGAACAGGTTCATAGATTCAGGCGCATTCTATGCCTTTATTATGCACATGAAATTTGGTGTTTACACACCAAATTTCATGCATGTCGCCCGGATAGTCTTTGGGAAACATTTACCGATCTATTCTATATATTTACTGTTACAATGTGGAAACCAGACTGGAACAATCATTGATAAGGACTCAAAGCTTTTGAATGGAATTTTCCTTTAAAAGAAATCTGTAAAAGAACATTGATTGAAAAAAAACAATTTGAAAGGATTCATAACATATTTTATTTTAAATCTTTAAAAATTATTATTTCTTAAAATAAATTATTTATCACTAAATGTAATTTTTATACATAGAATTAGGTGACATGAAATTCCCAACACAAAATTAAATAACAATAAAAAAAAATCTGTAAAGGAGCTCTATAGGGCAGCGTTTCTCAACTCCAGTCCTCAAGACCCACCAACAGGTCAAGGTTTCTGGCTTTTCTTAGCATTGCACAGGTGATATAATTATTGTCCATGCATTCTGTGGGAGATCCTGACACAGGTGATATCATTATGGTCAGTGCATTCTGTGGGAGATCCTGAAAACATGACCTGTTGGTGGGTCTTGAGGACCGGAGTTGAGAAACACTGCTCTAGGGGCTTCACTAGCATTCAAAGGGCCCCATACCAAAGGGAGATGGGCCCCACCACCTACTGACGAGAAACTGAAACTGCAGAGGAAGTCGTTATAATGAAAGGTATAAATACTGGTGCCATGTATCAGAAAACCCCTATAGTAGTAATAGGTAACATAAAGCCACATCAATTCTTTACCCCAGCGCGTACTGTACAAGCAGGTCTCTATGAGAGCTATGAATTACCGTATTTGAGGGGCATAATTTGGGTGTAATGAAGCACAATTACTCACTGAATTACGTGCCGAAAATACACCGTGTGAACATACCCTAACACACGAAGGCCTTTTTCATTTTGTTTTTTTCACCTTTATTCTACAGATTAATAACCAGCAAACTCTGATTAAAAAATGATTAATAACAATCAGAAGAAAGAAAACCACAGTTGGATCAAACTGAATTAGTTCTATTAAATGGAAACAAAGAGCCTTATGTACGAAATCTGCCTAGAAGTAAGACTATCCTTGTTGGCTACAGCAACCAATCTGAGCCCATAGTAACCAATCAGATCTCATAGCAACCAATCAGAGCCCATAGCAATCAATCAGAGCTCATAACAAGCAATCAGAACCCATAGCAACCAGAGGTCATAGCAACTAATCAGAGCTCATAGCAACAAATCAGAACCCATGGCAATCAATCAGAGCCCATAGCAATCAATAAGATCCCATGGCAACCAATCAGAGCTCAGCTTTCATTTCATATATTTCCCCGGAAAAATAAAACGAGATCGACGGGTTGCCAGGGGGTCTGTTTGGGTTGCTATGGGTCCTGACTGGTTGTTAAGCCTGATTGTTGCTATGGAAAAAAGGTATCACCTGTTTTCCCTTTCACTCTTCTACTATTTTTCTATGGCGGTACAACATTATACTATGGGCAACACAGACAGTCATACTGTTAGACAGTGTTCTTACATAAGGCACAATATATACAACTGTCTAAAGCCCAAAATGATAGAATTAACAATATAGTATATTAAAGACAAACTCTGGACTGGATTGGACTGCGTGACTATGTATGTGCGATCCACTATACGCCTGTTGCATCAAACGCGCTCCCATTGACATTAACTTTCACCAGTGAGTAAGTGCCATGAAGAAGCGACGGCTGGTTAGCATAGTTCTTAGGTTTTTATGGGTGTGTAAGTTACCATTCGGCAGCACCCCAGATCCCGCGCGTCTCCTGGTGGATGCATCACTTCTGGTCTGACCCTTTCAGTTATGATAGCCAAAAGTGCCATTGGACTGGAGCGTTTTCCCCACCCTGAGCGCCGCCAAAGGTAATTAAAAACCATTAAATTTTTTTTAGACTTCACCAATATTAGATTAGGGCTGATTTTTGATGAATTTGACATCAACCTGAATCTGAAGCGCAGAATTTTGACCTAAATTTGACAGCTTTTTTAAGCAATCAGTGTCAGGGCCGCTGGAGTCGGTTCATGGGGCCCACTAGGGTAGTTGGTTCTAGGGGCCCACCTTTCAGCTTTAGTACATGACTGCACATGACTCTTGCACTTTGCTTCTTGCCTCTCTTTTTCTGTCTTTCTCCTGAAGAGGAGGTCCAGGGGCACCATAAACAGGGCCCACCATCCCCCGGGGCCACAGGGGGGGTTTTTCCCTGCTCCCCAGTCCGAACATGTAGGCAATCACTTTATAAAGAAACCGTCCAGACAAAGCTGGTGTTGAATGACTTCTATGGTGTTTTGTGAACCACGAGCCAAGCTCCGCCCCTCAGACCCTGCACTAGACACAAGGTAACATTTTTCCTGGAATGTGCCTTTAAAGGGAATGTGTCATAAAAAATGAGTCATTGTTCAAGTCCCATTTTTATGTTAAACACATTTTATTGGAATTTTTTTTTTTTTTTACATTTTTCATATCACTTTCAATATTTTTTAATAAGCAGCTTCATGCACATAGGAGACTTAAAGGGAACCTTCAATAGTTTTCCCCCCCCTTCTGAGACAGCACAAACCAAATCAGACCGCTTTTTTCCAGCACTGTGTCCCTTATTCTGTAAGATGCAGCAGTTTTAGAGTATTTACCCCTCAAATCTTATTCATGAGTAGATGTTAGCCCCACCCACCAAAGGCTAGCTCCGCCCACTGACAGTTATTCACATGTTTCTACCTATTCAAAGTAATAGGTAGGTAGGCGGGGCTAGCCTCAGATGGGTGGGGTTTGGGAAAAACTGACTCTTTGAATGACTCTTCGAATTACTCTTCTGACTGAAAACTGCAGATTTGAGCATTAAATACACAAAAACTACAGCATCTTACAGAATAAGGAACACAGCGCTGGAATCAGCTGGTCTGACTCTAGCTTGTGCTGACCTGTGCAAGGGGGGCATAATCTATGTGACAGGTTCTCTTTAAGACTGACTCAGTCCCATTGTCTTTTATAGGAGAGTTTTCTAGTCATGCTCTGTGACCTGGGAAGAAATCAGTGTGCAGGGAGGTGAAAGGGTAAACTGTGACTATCTCCTCTTGTGACTGGTGGATCCTGTGTTATCTATTCACATTGGTGTCTCCTTTCAGTTTGACCCTCTTTGTGCTGATAATGAGCAGACAACTGAGAATCTCTTTCTACAGAACAGAAAGTCTCAGACTATAATTAGGCTTAGTGGCCAAAGTGAAAACTGCAGGACTTAAGAACTATTAAAAAATATTGAAAGTGATATGGAAAATAAAAAAAATATAACCAAAAATTCTTAGATAATGTGTTCAACATAAAAACGTGAGTTAAACAATAAATCATTTTTTGATGACACATTCCCTTTAAGGAGGCGAGGACCAGTGAGGGAGAAGACGCGCCTGCCGCTGCAGCACCCGGACAGTGAAGGCAAGTGGTGAGATAAACTGACATCTAACCATTTGCCTTCTATGTGGAAATTTGACATGGAGCTCGGGGCCCCCCAGCGGTTAGGGCCTGGGTTCGGAGATGGCACAATACATTTTTGATGACACATTCCCTTTAAGGAACATGATGTATTGTTTTGCAGCACAATGCTATGAAGCAGTCATTTACATGGTGAGATTGTTTGTTACAGTGAGGAGGGGTTGTGTATGAATAATTTACAGCACACTTGACCTCTTTTTAGGCTACGTGGCTCATTTAGAACGCTCTACTTAAGAAAGCCTTAAAAAATACACAAAAAAACTAAACATTTATAATGTCAAGGATGTGCTGTGGAAAGGAGAGCTGGGAACAGATCCAGAGGAGGACGACCTCGCTGCTTCACTCAGACTGCGCTGCTGCGGCTAATTGAGAAACGACCAGGATAATGTAATCAAGGCATAAAAAGCTGAAGAGCAGCAGAGGAGAAGCGGCTGGTGGGATGCGGCAGACAACGGCCCCTCTATAGGAGTAGCTACGGGCTCAATATACGGGGAAATGACATGTCCTAAAAATATTAACATTGCTCCCACATCTAGAGTCACAATGTGGGATATCATACTGGAAATCGAGGAACCAGGTGCTGACAAATTGGGAAATTTCCCAGGGTCTGGAAGTTGTAGGGTCTTACCGGGTCCTGTGACGAAGGTACTACCATCTATCAAAGCTCACAAACATTCAGTATCTCACAAAAGTGAGTACACCCCTCACATTATTGTAAATATTCTATGATATCTTTTCATGGCACAACACTGAAGATCTGCCCAGCGAATCCAGTTCAAGTTAGCAACCTTGACCTACAAGGCTCTCCATAACCATTCCCTCCATACATCTCTGCTCTAATCTCCAGATATCTCCCTCACGCAACCTCCGCTCCTCAAAAGACCTTCTTTTTCTGCTCTCCCCTTATCACCTCCTCACAAACCGTCTCCAAGACTTCTCTCGTGTTCACCCACACTCTGGAACTCACTGCCCCCAACACCTCAGACTCCCCCCACTCTCACCGGCTTCAAAAGCAACCTAAAAACCCCATCTCTTCAGGAGCCTATAACCTACAATAACCCCACCACCAGTACACCGGCCCACAAACATGTCTGCCCCTCACCCTCTTTTCTCTTCCCACCTTCCTTTTAGAGTGTAAGCCCTTGCAGGGCAGGGATCTCACTCCTTCTGTACCAGTTGTTAGTTAGTAATTTGTCACCTTCGTACTTGTTTGACCTATGTTATGTATGAAACCTGATGTACAGCGCCTTGGAACCAAGGGCGCTCAAAAATAAATAATAATAATAATACAATGTAAAGTAGTCAGTGAACAGCTTGTATAACAGTGTACATTTGGTGGGCTCTCAACACACAGCCATCAATGTCTAAAACTCTGGCAACAAAAGTGATTGCACCCCTAAGTGAAAATGGACAAATTGTGCCCAATTTGCCCTTTTTCATCCACTGTGTCATGTGACTCTTTAGTATTAAAAGGTCTCAGGTGTAATTGGGGAGCAGGTGTATTAAATTTGGTGTTATTGTTCTCACACTCTCATACTGGTCACTGGAAGTTCAACATGACAGCTCATGTCAAGGAACTGTCTGGGGATCTGAAAAAAAGAATTGTTGCGCTACATAAAGATGGCCGAGGCTATAAAAAGATTATCAACACCCTTAAACTGAGCGGCAGCTCGGTGGCCAAGATCATTCATCGGTTTAACAAGACAGGTTCCACACAGAACAGTCCTTGCCATGGTCGGCCATCAGAGTTGCAAAAAGTTGGATATTAGCTTGTAGTCATAATGATGTGACTTGATTGCGTATGTATTTTAATATCATCACACTGTGGCCAAATAATACTTATCCTGAAGAGGGTGGTAGAGGCTGACCCTTAGCTGATGGAAACCTTAGATTATTTGTCCCTTTTGGCCTCCCCATAGCCCAGTCCTTGTTGTTGCTCATGTAATTTACCAACTGCAAGTCAAATTATAACATATGGACATCATGTGGGGGGTGGGGGAGCAAGGCCCTTATCAGAGCCCTATACTCAAACACAATCATAGTGCACTCCTTATGTCTCTAAAATTTTCAAATTACTGGGGTTAAAAAACCATAATTTTGAATTTTACATCAATGAAAAAAAGGAAGCTGCTATTAGGGTGGCAGCAGACCCCTTTCCCAGCGTAGATACAAAGGTTGCATACATGTTATGTTACAGACGACCCATTATTTTCAATGACTGTTTGTGTAATTGGCGCCTCTGACCCCTAGGTTGCACCTTCCGGATACGTACTAGGACCATATGAGTTTTTTGGTTTGGAACATCCCAAATCTCAATTTTTTTCTATAATCCTAAATTGGGGTTAGTATCTTTACAGGTTTTTAGGGATTAATTTACCATTCTGCAGTGCTCCTAGTCCAACGTCGTTTACGCCTACCGTTACAAAGGGGTTGTCCTTAGGTAACAGGAACCAGAAGTAATGCCACACCGGGAGCCCTGCTGGATCTGGAGCACCCTGGAATGCTGAAATTGTAATTTAACCCCTAAAAAGCTGTAAAAAATCCTATATGTTAGTCCCTGGAGTCGATTGCTAAGGTCTTAACAATCGACTTGAGGCCTTAACAACTGGGGTTAAAAAACCGAAAATGGAGTCCCGGAGTCCCAAATTTCTAACTCTTATCAACCGACTTGTCCCTTTTAAGGGGGCCCTTAAAAAACCGGCTTAAAAGCTGGGGGGCGACTTCACACGCAAAGAAATTATGGTTGGGCCCCCCCCGGAAGGGGAAAAGGGGGCCCCCAGTAAATTATACGCCCCCCAGAAAAGGTTTTTTTTTTATACTTTATATATCTCCCAGTAGGTAATGTGGTATTTATATGTCCCCCAAACAGGTATATAGGCCCGGTTTGGAAACCCCCATTGGGGATAAAGGCAAGTTAAAGGGTCCCCCATTGGGATTTTAGGGAGGTTTTTGGGCCCCCCAAACCCGGTATATAGGCAAGTTAAAAGGATCCCCCTTTAGTATATAGGCAGGTTTAGGGGCCCCCACAGGTATAAGGCAGGTTTAGGTTTCCCCCCGCAGGTAAAATAAAGGGGGGGTTTTGGTCCCCCCAGCCCGGGAAATTTGGCAGGGTTTAGGTCCCCCAGCGGTATATAGGGAGGTTTTTAAAAGGGCCCCCCCGCAGGTTTTATAGGGTTTGCTTATTAAAGGGCCCCCCCGCCCCCGTGGTTAAAATTTTAGGGAGCTTATTTGGCCCACAGCACATATGTAGGGGGGGGTTATACCTCACAGCACATAGTGTATTACTTAAAAGGGGCCTCACAAACACATATGTAGGTTTAAATATAGGGTCCCCCTGGGACGTATAAAAGTTTTTTTTTTGATAATAGCCCCCCTTTCCCCGGGACATAGACAGTAGGGTAATGCCCCCCCTCCCTGCACATATAACAGTAATAATAGCCCCCCTCCCTGCAAAAATAACAGTAATAAAGCCCCCCTCCCTTCACAATAACAGTAGATAATTTAACCCCCCTCCCTTTACAATAACAATTTGATAATAGCCCCCCCCTTTCCCCGCACATATAACAATAATAATAGCCCCCCTCCCTGCACATATAACAGTAGATAATACCCCCCTCCCCGCACATAAAACAGTAAAAAATAGCCCCCCTCCCTTTCACAAAAAAACCGTAAGGGTAATAGCATCCCCCTTTTCCCCGCAAAAATAAAACCGGGAGATAATAGGGCCCCCCCCGCACATATAAAAAATAGATAATACCCCCCCCCCGCCCTATGGACAATAATAATACCCCCCTCCCTGCACATATAACATAGATAATACAAAACGCCAACCCCTCCCCTTTTTTTTTGGGGGGGGGTCCCCCCCTATTTTTGGGGTCCCCCCCCCCCGTCCCGGGGGGGGTTTTCAAATTTCCCCCCGGCCCGCCTTCAGGGGGCGGGGTCCTTTAAATTTCCGCGGCCAAGAGAAGGGGTTGGGGGTTCGCTACCTTTTTTTCCCCGCGGGCCGCTCCTAAAAGGCGGGGGGGCAACGGCCGCAGCGGCCCCTCAACCCCCCCCCGTCCCCACGTGGGGGGGGAGGAGGCAGGAGGATCGCTCCCCCCTCCCCCCCCTCCCCCTTTTATGTACGGCGCCGGTGTGTGCGCCGTACATACAGGACAACGTCACAGGGGGAAGTGAAAGGGGCGGCGCTCCACTTTCCCCCCGCCCCGTGAGGGGAACGGGGGAGGAGCGGCCGCGGGTTTCAGGGCCTGGGAAGGTAAAATGGATTTAAATTTTTTTTTTTTATTTTTTTTTTATAAGCTTTAAAGGGGGTCTACCTGGCTAACAAAAGGGCAACTACCTGGCAACAGAGGGGGGACTACCTGGCAACAATTTGGGGGACTACCTGGCAAAATGGGGCATCACCTGGCAACAATGGGCATCACCTGGGAACAAAGGGGGCACTAC
This sequence comes from Phyllomedusa bahiana, assembly GCA_025379985.1. NCBI lineage: Eukaryota > Metazoa > Chordata > Amphibia > Anura > Hylidae > Phyllomedusa > Phyllomedusa bahiana. The sequence goes on from JAODAL010068311.1 coordinate 11,478, forward strand.
CTTTGGGAAAAAAAGGGGGGACTACCTTTCAACAATTTGGGGGCAACTACCTGGGAACAATGGGGGGGAAACACCTTGGGAACAAAAGGGGGGATCACCTGGCAACAAAGGGGGGCCACTACCCTTTCCCAAAAGAGGGGGCAAATACCTTGGCAAAAAAAGGGGGCACTTTCCTGGGGTAACAGATGGGGGCCCCTACCTGGGCCCAACCCGATGGGGGGGAAATTTCCCTTTGGGAAAAGGGGGGGCACTACCTGGCAACAAGGGGACATTTTTACCTGGGAAAAAGAGGGGACAAACTACCTGGGGTAACAGGATTTGGGGGACTTTCCCGCTAAAAAAGAATGGGGGGAAATACCTTGGGGTAACCAAAAGGGGGAACTACCTGGCCCAACAGATGGGGGAAAATACCTGGCAACAGAGGGGACATCTACCTTGGTAACAATGGGGGCACTACCTGGCTAACAGATGGGCCCCCCAAAACCTTTGGGTAACAGAAAGGGGGACCCACCTTTCTAAAAAGATGGGGGCACTACCCGGCTAACAGATGGGGGCACCAACCCCGGCTAACAATGGGGGCACAACCCCTAACAGATGGGACATCTACCTGGCAAAAGAGGGGGGGAAACTACCTGGCAAACAATTGGGGGGAATTTTTCCTGGCAAACAATGGGGGCCCCTACCTTTCCAACAAAGGGGGCCCCAACCCCCGGCAACCCTTTGGGGGGACTACCTGGGAAACAATGGGGGCAAAAACCGGCAAAAAAATGGGGCACTACCTTTCAAAACAATGGGGGCACCTACCTGGCAAACAATGGGGGGAACCCACCTGGGTAACCTGGGGCACCTACCTGGCTAAAAATGGGGGCACCTACCTTTGGGTAACAAAAGGGGCACCCCACCTTTGGGTAACAATTTCGGCACCCCCACCCGGCTAACAAAAGGGGGCCCTACCTTTGGGTAACAAAGGGGGGGGATTTTACCTGGCTACAAATTTGGCCCCAACCAAGCTACAGAGGGGGCATCTACTTTTGGGTACAAAAAGGGGGGATCAACCGGGCCCGGGAAGGGGGACTACCTTGGTTTTTGGGGGGGGTACACTCACCCGGCTATAAGGGCAAACTACCTGGCCTTTTCTTTTCCAAAAACCGTTAAAGGTTAGGTTTTGGGGTTTTGGGGGTGGCTTTTTTGGGAAAGGGGGGTGGCATACCCAAAAGAAGGGGGTGTCCCCTTTCAAATTTTTGGGGTTTCCGCGGCCGCCATAACGCGCGCCCCCTCCCTTTCAATCTTCCCCCTTTTTTCATTTTCAAAAATTTGGCCCAACCCATGGATAATAGGCCCCCCCCGGGACATATAACATAGATAATAGCACCCCCTCCCATATAACCCGTCATAAAACCCCCCCCCCCCCACATATAACATTAAAATAAAGCATCCTCCCTGCACAAATTTAAAAGTAGATAATAGCCCCCCCCCTTTCACAAAATAACATAGATAATACACCCCCCCCGCCATATAACAGTAGATAATTTCATCCCTCCCTGCAAAATAAAACAGTAAAAAAATTTCCCCCCCCCCCTGCACATATAACAGTAGATAAAAACATCCCTCCCCGCACATATAACAGTAAAATAATTTGCCCCCCCCCCCTGCACAAAATTTAACAATAATAATACCCCCCCCGGGATAAAATAACAGTAAAAAATAATAGCCCCCCCTCCCCGCACTTTTAACATTTGATAACACCCTCCTCCCTGCACAAATAACAATAAATAATAGCCCCCCTCCCTGCACATATAACAATAGATAACAGCCCTCCTCCCTGCACATATAACAATAGATAAAAGCCCACCTCCCTGCACATATAACAATAGATAATAGCCCCCCCCCCTGCACATATAACAGTAGATAATAGCCCTCCTCCCTGCACATATAACAATAGATAATAGCCCCCCTCCCTGCACATATAACAGTAGATAATATCCCCCCTCCCTGCACATATAACAATAGATAATAGCCCCCCTGCACATATAACAATAGATAATAGGCCCCCCTCCCTGCACATATAACAGTAGATAATAGGCCCCCAGCATGAATAGAGCTAATTAAAAGTAATACCCTGACAGCACTTACCTGACCTCGCTCCCTGTCGCGGTCGCTGCTCCCGGTCTTTTCTTCAGCGGCGTGACGTCACCAGGATGCGCGCGGGGCAGCGTGATGACGCGCACGACCGCCCGTGCACTCCGGCGCGCACAGAGCCGCATCCTGCCTGCGCCACAGATTACTCCGCGGAGCTCTCTGGCTCCGCTGAAGCATCTAACTGTATGTGCGTCCGGCGGACACACATACAGTTAGTCCCGCCACCGCTGCCGTCGCCAAGGTCCTAAGCCCCTAAGCCGATAGCTTAGCGACTGGTAGCGGCTTAGGACCCTAACGATCGGCGGCGGATAGCGGCGGCGCCGGGGACTACTATATGTAACTCCAACTGAGGATTTGCTTGCTAACCTTTTCTCTCCCGGTTCTGGAAGATGAGAGCCCCGTCCCTAGGAATGTTCCCAATCCGCTCAGTATTGCCCAGGTTTGTGTCCTGATATCCAGGCGTCTCGCAGAAGAAACGGGAGGGTTAGAAACTACAAATAAGGTTGAAGGATCATTTTTTTTAGCGATTTTCATGAAAATTTCAGCTGCGCAGACCTCAATTGCTGAATTGGGTTGAATTTGACATTAAGTATGTTCAGACGGCGTAATTGCGGCATGTACAGTACGCGCCGCAATACGCCGGGTGTTTTGGGAGTCGCGCTAGTCAGCAGCCCGCCGGCCCCATTGACATGCATTACTCGCGGTACGTATTCGCCGTGAATAAATAAGGGTATGTTCACCGGGTTTATTTGGGCGCGCATTTCGCCGCATGTTCCAGCACGTATTGCGCTTAATACGCGGCGAAATGCGCGCTGCAATTACGGTCATCCATAGCTCTCATAGAGAACTATGGATTACGCCTCCTCTCCCCACTCGTACAATACGATCGTATTGTACGCGCGGGGAGATAAGTGACATGTCAATTATTTGCGTCGATTACGCGCCGCGAGTAATTCATGTCAATGGGGCCGGCGGGCTCCCGCCCACCTTCCCCCTCGTTTTTGGGAATACGCGCTGACTCCAAAAACACCTGGCGTATTGTGGCGCATACTGTACGCGTCGTAATTATGCCCTGTGAACATACCCTAATTGACATGTCACTTATCTCCCTGCACGTACAATACGATCATATTGTACGCGTGGGGGGACGAAGCGTAATCCATAGTTCTCTATAAGAGCTATGGATTACCGTAATTGTGGCGCGCATCTTGCCGCATATTAGTCTATGTTCACACACCGTAATTGCAGGGTGTACAGTACGGCCACAATTACGCCGGGTGTTTTGGGAGTCGTATTCCCGTGACGCGGGGGAGGGGGGGGGCAGCATGCCGGCCCCATTGACGTATTCGCCACAAGTAATTGACATGTCACTTATCTCCCCACTCGTACAATACGATGGTATTGTACGAGCGGGGAGAAAAGACGTAATCCATAGTTCTCTATGAGAACTATGGATTACAGTAATGTCGGCGCGCATCTCGCTCATATTAGAATGCAAATACGCCGCGAAATGTGCGCCGAAATTCCCCCGTGTGAACATAGCCTTAAGCGCAATATGCAGTGAAATGCGCGCCCAAATAAGCCGTGTGAGCATACCATTATTTATTCGCGGAGAATGTGCACCACGAGTAATGCATGTCAATGGGGCCGGTGGGCCGCCGGCCCCCCTGTGCTTTGGGAATATGCTCTGATCAGCGCGACTCCCAAAAAACCCGGCGTACTGCGGTGCGTACTGTTAATACGATCGTATTGTATGCGCGGGAGGACGAGGCGTAATCCATAGTTCTCTATGAGAGCTATGGAATACTGTAATTGCGGCGCGCTTCTCGCCGCATATGAAGCGCGATACATGGCGAAATACGCAGCGAAATGCATGCCCAAATAAGCCGTCTGAACATAATAACCTGAATTCAAAGCGAAATGCTACCTGTTAATGAAAACAAAAATGAAAAAGTTTCCATTCACTTACAGCAAGCAGAAATTTGGAAAATCGTGAAGCATGTAAAGGTTATTTAAAAATTCTAAAGCGTTTTATGTTACAATAATAAAGCTTTATTCCCAGAAGATTTTAACGGCCCTGTAATTGTCAGACAATGAACCCCGTGAGATGACAATGAGGAGGATGGTGACCGTACGGGACCCCAGTGTTACAGATAACCCCCGTGTGATCTCCACGACACAACCCTTTATTACATTCATCATGTACAATGATTTTAGTATATTGGATGGAGAATAATTATCTTATCATTTATCTTAATCATCGTCCGTGATTAGAATATTGGTTTCTATCAGATTTCCCGCTCTTATCGGCATCGCGTTACGCCAGCGGCGCTTCCTCGGCCCATCTTACCTCGATGACATCAGAAGGATTTTCATCAAAAGAAATTAAGTCTCCATTCTGTAACAGCAAAGAATGATTGATGAGAGTGAAATGAGCAACACAATCTGGAGTAATGACGAATATGAAGATGATGCATCATAGGACGGGGCTGAGGAGCAGACACCTCAGGAATGGTAATGCTAATGAAAGGTAATGGGCTCCATTCATCATAGAGGAGACTGAGTGAGGGGAGAGGGTGACAAACAGCCAGTGCGGGGACCGCTGATCCGCGTCACATGCGCTAAAGGTCATTGCTAAAGTCACTTCTTGCATTGATTGCAAGTCTCCTCCCCCCACCCCCCTTACTGTAGATGTGTGGACTACCAGGGCAATCATGCAAAGAGAAAGAGGAAATATTCATAGTGGTTCACTCTATATTCATTCATGAATGGGTTTTGTAATTACACAGTATGTTCGTCTCTGAGCAGCATTATATAATGTGTATACAGATATATTCCATGGCTCAGAGGTTAGCACCATTACCTTGGAGTCTTTGATTCAAATCCAACCAAGGACAATACCAGAGCTGCACTCACATATCTGCTGGTGGAGTCATTCTGTACATACTGTAAAATACTGATCCTATACTGACCACGAGTTACATCCTGTATTATACTCCAGAGCTGCACTCACATATCTGCTGGTGGAGTCATTATGTACATACATTACTTATCCTGTACTGATCCTGAGTTACATCCTGTACTAAATCCAGACTGCACCACTAATTCCCGCTGGTGCAGTTCACTGTTACATATATTACTTATCCTGTACTGATCCTGATTTCATCCTGTATTAAACTTCCAGAGCTGCACTCCCCCATTTCACTGGGCAGTCACGTGTACATACATTACTTATCCTGACTGTTATTC
>JAODAL010068312.1:0-16864 GCA_025379985.1 Phyllomedusa bahiana
CTCCTATTGCTGAACTCAGGAACTCTTAACATTAACAGCAACACTAACCAACGACCCCTAATGGTAGATTTCCTTAATCCCTCCCCCCCCCTTCATTTTTTTTCCCGGACATCTAGTACCTTTCCCTCTCTGTGGGCTGCAGTCCCCACTTGCTGCAAAGCACTTAAAGCACCATTTCTCAAAAAAAGTGCTTCATTACTGTCATATAGCAAGTAAACATGTATACATATTTTAAGTATATATAAGACCACTAGTAGAATGGTCACGCATCCTACCAGCAAATCATTGGCAAAATGATAACCAATTGGTAAAATAATCCCCATTTGTTTGGGTTACTAACCTTTTGGGTGATCCATTTTAAATAAGGAGAAGATATATGCTTTCATTATTTCTGTCATTCAAAATCGAAACTAGTAACTGCAGTGGAATGAATTTTTAACTGTACCAAAAAATTTTAAATGTTGTCATTTAAAAACCATCCCCAGTACCAACATGACAAACAATTCACATAGAGTCAAGTTTTTCCTAAAAGTTTTTAAACAGTGTTGCTTGAGGGGGTTTTAAATTAGGACCTTTTTGGGTTCAAACGGGTTTGACTGAACTTTTAAAAAAATTGGGGGGCCCAAAGAGTCGTAACGTCTTATTTCTACAATATCTCTAATACTGCCGCTAACCATAACCAGAACTTTGACTTTAAGTTAAGCTTTTATGTTGTTGTAGGGGTTACCTTACCTTTCAACATTGCTCTAGGCCCATCTTTGCTACTGCCATGCTGTCACTTCCAGTGCAAAAGTCTAGCATCACTGATTTTCTTATGAAGTGACATCAGGCATGGCATCAAATATCACACATTATGCCCAAAGTCACTTCCTTTCCCAAAACTTAACAAAATCTATGGAAACCTTAATTGATGACAGACATTACACAGTAAGTGATGACAGTGGAGAGCCCAAAAGACCCCAAAAAATGATTTTAAGCGAAATTGTTAATTTGCTGAAAGTTTCCAATATGATTTAGGTCTGAATTTTTACTGGGACATTTTAAGACATGAATATGCTTTGATTTAACCCCTTCCATTGTAGGTTTGGCTGTATGTTTAGGGTTGTTGCGCTGCTGAAAGGTAAACCTATGCCCCAATCTCAAGTCTTTTCAGCCTCCAACAGGTTTTGGATTGCTCCTTATTTAGTTCCATCCACCTTCCCATCAACTAGAACCAGCTTCCCAGTCCCTGCTAAAGCAAAGCATCACCACAGCATGATGCTGCCACCACCATTCTTCACGGAAAGGATGGTGTTTTCAGGGTGATGTGCAGTGTTGGCTTTGCTCCACACATAGGGTGGCATGTATGAACGGGGCGGGCGATATTGGCGTTTTTTTCAGCCCGATATCGGGCACAGCCCCTTTCGCAAATTTTTTTAAAAGCCCTGACGTGGGGGCGGGGCACCTAGAATCGGGAAAACTAATGGCATTTCTAGGGGCATTACTGCTGGAACAGGTATACCAGTTTAAAGTGGTTATACCTGACCAGAATTGTGTAAACGCTAAATGCACCCGACTAATGATGCTCTTAGAGGGGTTCTAAAAACGGGGATTCTAGACTAAATTATGCCATGAAATTTGGCATTTAAACGCCAAATTTCAAAAATGTCACCAAGTGTTTGCCATTAGGCTAAAAAGTTCAAATTTACCCGAGCACCTTTTTCCACATGCTTGTGTGTCCCCTACATAGCTTTTTGCAAACTGCAAAGAGGAATTTTTATGGCTTACATTCAAAACGGGCTTTCTATTTGCTTCTCAACTATGAAGGCCAGATTTGTGGAGCACATGACTAATAGTTGTCCTTTTGGGCCCAAAAATTTTTACCCGAGTGTGGATCTTTGCAGCTCCTTCAGAGTGACCCCCGGGGCCCCTTACGTGTCTCTAATTTGTGTCTTCTTTTATGGGGGTGTATTTTTAAAAAAGGGACAGCCATTATTAGTATTTAATTTTGTCCACAACTTCCTTTTACAATGATATTGAACAGTGGGCCCCCCTTTTAATGCAACTTGGGCTATAAATTTTTTAAACCTTAAAAAACCCTCAATAGACTTTCCCCCCCTTTATCGAGCTGTTTTTGTTTCCTTGGTTATCATGATGCTGTTTGTTTACTAATGTTTTTTACCAAACTCTGATGCCTTCCCAAATCAGCTGTAATTAAACTGAAAATAAATTACATACAGATGAACTCTGATTACTAATAAGGTGACTTCAAAAGGAAATTGTTCACACTGGATTTTATTTAAGGTTATCAGAGTACAGTGGACTGAAAACATATGGAAATCCCACTTTTAGATTTTTCTTAATTTGCAGAAATGCGGAAAAGCACTTATGATTTTCTTTACACTTCGCAGATATATGATACTTTGTTTTGCTCTATCACATAAAATATAAATAAAATACATTTAAATTTGTTGCTGTAATTTTTGAAAGGGAAGAACATTTCAAGTAGAATGAATACTTTTGCAACCCACTATAAATCGCAACAATAATTCTCTCCTTTAGGTACTTAGATGCAATGTTTTAATGCAAAGGCAAGATTGGTGTCTCGCTCCATGCCACTGTCCCATCTCCGGACTGCGGACATACCTGTGTCTCTGTTGCTGATTCTGTCCCTTCTGCTAGTGTGTAGTCACCTGTCCTCATTGCTGCTCCAGTTCTCATTGCTGCCAGCGTTTTGCATGCACGCACACTCTCCCTAGGGTGTGCACGCTGGCTCTCTGATATTTCACGAGAGAGTATATAATACATGACCAATGACCAACCACCACCTGAGACCTAAGCAACTTCCTTCCTGTGCTGTTAGTTTGTTGATGTTTGATGTCTAGTGATGTCTCTACATTGATTATGAGTCTCCCTCACCCGGCATTTCAAGATGAACCTATGCAGGTGGATAGTGTTCATATATCGTGGGAGAAACACACTCGCCAGTGCAGTATAAACTTATGCTTAAACTGTGGCAGTGCTGAGCACCTCCTAAAAAACTGCCCAGTTCATCCAACTGCACCCCGGAAACCCCCGTGCCTAGGCCTCATGGTTGGGGTAACCCTGGGTAAAGATGTTCCACGTCTGACCACACCGGTAATTTCAGGTCTGCATCTGGCTTCTGTTTTCAAGTCTCTACTATCCTGGACTCCGTCTAGAAAAACCTCTGCATTTTTCCTCCATCAATGGGGAAATTCTAAAAGAACCTGTTCTGTTCCCTACCAAGCCACTGACACTACAGGTTGGAAGGTCTCACAAGGAGAAGATCTCGTTCTATGTTCTTCCTTGTTCCTCTGCTACAGTTCTCCTGGGTCTCCCATGGTTACAGCTACATGTTCCAACGTTGGATTTCGAATGGTGAGGTTATCCATTGGTACCATCAATGCCACTCATGCTCCTTAAATCTCCTGCACTGATGCAATTGTCCTCTCCCCCATCCAACCACCTCTGCTCCTCCTGTGACCCCCCAATGTCAGGAAAGCAGGTCGGTTTGTGTTTGCGTTGTTTCCCAAAGAGAGGGGTACTGTCACATTCTATACCACAGTCACTCCTCTGGACCACGGACTCTGTTGCAGCCCCTATCGCCTCTGCCAGCGTGTACTAACCTGTCCTTATTCCTGCTCCTGCTCCTGTACGCACTGCTGTAGACATCCTGCAAGTGCATGGGCCCTAGGCGCGATGGCTCACCAAGATTTAAAGAGACAGTACATAATTACCCGGCCAATGACAAACCACCACCTGGCACTTACGGAACTTCCTGCCTGTGCTCTAGGTCAGTTTGTTGATGTTTGATATCTGGTGATGTCTCCACATCGATCCGGGCCTCTGATTGCTGTCTGCATTTCTGACATCCTGGTTCCTGTGTTTACCTGAACTGCTGTTACTTGCCATTATGCCAGCCTGCAACCTGCCTGGAATGCTTCTACCTGTCATCCGTTCCTTCCTGTCTGTGACCCGTGATCTCTGCCTATTCCACAGTCCTACATCTGGCGCTTCAGCTGTCACTGCGAGTAGCCACGACAGGGGTAGTAACCTGGAGGTTCCCCGCAGCTAGGTCCGTCCAGAGGATCCACATTCCCAGCTACCCCAGTTAGAAATGGATTTAAATACAATGGGAGATTCACTTTTATTTTCTTTAAATATGTGTCCTTTATTTATGTTCCGTTCTTGGCATTGGTTTCAAAAACTGCATTAAAACCTGAATGTAGGAACCCCTAATGAAGGGATGTAGGCAATAATTCAATTGCATTTTATTGTAAAAGATCTCCTTTGTGTCAGAACAAAAGCGATATGTTTGGAGTAACGGCAGATGAGATTTTATTAGGTGCATATAGAAATTGCTGTGTTTTAACAGTCAGTAGCAAAACCGGACTGTCATTTCCCTAAATGGATTATGTGCTCTCTAGAATTGTTGTGCATATTATAATAATTTCATTTGGAAACAACACTGTATTAGTAAAGTATATGATCACAGTGTCAACAGTGTAAATAAATCACTTTATGAATAAGGTTTATTGAATTAGTGTTTGACTTTCTGAATTAACCTCTGAATGACCAAGGCAAATTCTGGAAAAAGATATCATTGGAAAAAAAGTACACTGTTTTATGACTTCATATTGATCCACTGGATACACAAAAACAAATGTAGCAAAAATGCACAAAACTCAACATTATTTCCTAAAAGAGATATGTGTTAAATCATCCTCAGGGTGCGTTCCCACGGCAAAGGACAAATACCAGTCGGTTTACCCGACCGTTATTTGTCCTGTTTTGCGACTGTCACCACGGCAACGGAGGGGACGGCTTTTCTCCGCAATGAGCGGAGAAAAATCCTCCCACTTCACATTCACAAGCACATGTTCCGTCCGAAAACCAGACAGAAGATTGTGCTTGCAGAATGTTTTGCCGGCGGAAAAACCGCCGGACGGAAAAACCGCCGGATGGAAAACCCGTGCAGTGGGGACTGCTACACAGGTTTTCCATAGAGCACCATTGTGCTCATTTTCGGCCGGTGTTTCAGGCGGTCTGCAAAACGGCAAAACGCCTGAAAAACTGTCTGAAAACCCCTGCAGTGGGGACATGCCCTCAAGGTTTTGCATATCCACAAATTTCTTGTTTTGTTTATTTGCATCAAGCCAAGTTTGTAGTGACTCATACAAGTTGAAATAAACAAAAACCTCTTGAAATGGAGCTTGGTGATGGGTGAAGTGAGTATTTGGAGCCCAAAGATTTTGTTATTTTAATCTGAGGCAGATGAAAAAAGCTTTTTTTTTTCAATAAATAGGTTAATTAAAACAGTTTTTAAAAGAGAATCAAGAAACTATATTCAAAATGTAGCAATTTGATTCTTGTGAAATATTGCAAGTTGGCTCTGGTATTTTGCCTGGACACACTGCAGACTGACTTTAAAGGGAAAGGAGCACCAGGAGGCTTTCAGGACACAAATTTTGCTTGAAAATATTTTAGGTCTCATTTGTAGAGGCATAGAGCTGCTAGAATGGAAGAAAGCACCAGAAACCCTTCATATTTTTAAATATTGTACTATATTTTTTCATGGGGCAACAATGAAGATCTGACACTTTGTTACAATGTAAAGTAGTCAGTGTACAGCTTGTAAAACAGTGAACATTTAGGGCCACATGTATGAATCCCGACGGGTCGGGGCGCACCTTTCCGCCAGTTTCCCGGCGGAATCTGCGCCTGATTTATGTCGAGGCCGGGGCGAGCTCATACATACAATGTAAAGTCCGCTGCGCCTCACCTGAGTTTTAGGCGCAGTGCGGTTCCGAGGCGCAGTGCGGGGCTGCGCCTAGGATTCAGCGCCAGAGGTAGTGCACTCATACATGCGGGGAAAAGTCCGCCACACCTGGCCAGTGTGTTAGGCGCAGTGCGGGGACCGAGGCGCAGTGCGGCGCTGCGCCTATGATTCGCCGCCGGAGGTAGCGCACTCATACATGCGGGGAAAAGTTCCCTGCGCCTCGCCAGTGTGTGTGGGGCACAGTGCGGGGACATGGGTGCAGTGCGGGACTTAGGCGCCGTGCGGGGCTGCGCCGAAAAACAGTTCCGATGCGAGACAGGCTGGAACAGCGAGAAATCATTCCACATGTCGGTGCGGAGTATGAATCAAAAATCGCCTTTATAAAGGCGTTCAACATTCTCAGGAAAAGAGCTGAAACCTAAAAAATAAAAAATATATAAAACAAAATCACTTTCCAATATCCTAATTCAAGAATTAGGATATTGGAAATTGTCCGGGAAATACAGTAATTCAAAATCAGAAAGCTATTCTAATTGGTCGGCATAAACCGGCCAATCAGAATAGGCGCGACAGTGAACAATTAAAACCTATGGGGAAGTTTAGACCAATCAGAATCCACGGCGGAGATAGTTCAAAATACTGTAAAAAATGCTGAAAAGAGCTGATTGGTTAAGCTACCCCGGACTTAGCTAGCTCAGCCAATTAGAATAGGAGCGACAGAGACCCATTCTAGCCTATGGAGAATTATTGACCAATCAGAATAGGAGCGACAAAGACCCATTCTAGTCTATGGAGAAGTTTAGACCAATCAGAATCCACGGCGGGATAATTCAAATACAGTAAAAAGACAGAAAAGAGATGATTGGCTGAGCTAGCGGGTGCTTGGCTATCCCAGCCAATCAGCGCGCAAGCTACTTCTCCCATTATAGTCTATGGAGAGATGGGCGCACTGAAATCTCGGCGCTCAGTGCCGTGCGGCATGAAGTATTAATCAAAAAATTATTTTTATTAACTGTAAAACATTATCAGATAAAGAGCAGAACCCTTCTTTACAAATAAATCAGTTAAAAACCCGAACAACGCGTTTGTCGCCGAGGCCGGCGCTACATAGGGAATTGCAATAGAGAGAATTGCCGGGAAATACAGTAATTCAAATTGTTTAAGCTATTCTCGTTGGTCGGCAGAAGCCAGCCAATCAGAATAGGAGCGACAAAGACCCATTATATCCTATGGAGAAGTTTGGACCAATCAGAATAGGAGCGACAGTGGCCCATTCTAACCTATGGAGGAGTATTAACCAATCAGAATAGGAGCGACAAAGTCTCATTATATCCTCTGGAGAAGTTTGGACCAATCAGAATAGGAGCGACAGTGGCCCATTCTAACCTATGAAGGAGTATTAACCAATCAGAATAGGAGCGACAAAGTCCCATTATATCCTATGGAGAAGTTTGGACCAATCAAAATCAAAGGCGGGACAGTTCAAAATACAGTAAAAAGACAGAAAAGAGTTGATTGGCTGAGCTAGCGGTGGCTTGGCTATCCCAGCCAATCAGAGCGCGAGCTACTTCTTCCATTATAGTCTATAGAGAGATGGGCGCTCTGAAATCTCGGCGCTCAGCGGCGTGCGGCATGAAGTATTAATAAAAAAATCATTTTTATTAAGTGTCAAACATTATCAGATAAAGAGCAGAACCCTTCTTTACAAATAAAGCAGTTAAAAACCCGAACAACGCGTTTGTCGCCGAGACCGGCGCTACATAGGGAATTGCAATAGAGAGAATCGCCGGGAAATACAGTAATTCAAATTGTTTAAGCTCTTCTCATTGGTCGGCATAAACCAGCCAATCAGAATAGGAGCGACAATGTCCCATTATAACCTATGGAGGAGAATTGACCAATCAGAATAGGAGCGACAATGTCCCATTATATCCTATGGAGAAAAAATGACCAATCATATTCAAAGGCGGGACAGTTCAAAATACAGTAAAAAAGCAGAAACGAGCTGATTGGTTGAAGCGGCGGGGGCTCGTCCAGCTTAGCCAATCAGAGCGCGAGCTACTTTCTCATAGAGTTCTATGGGGAAAAGAAATTCTGAGCGCACTCTGTGATTGACTAAGTTAAAAGAGGCGCCGTTATTTGGACCAATGGGAGAGCGAGCAACTAATGCAATCTGAAATAAACTGTACATGGCCGAAATCAAATTATAACACTACAGAAGTTGTCCCGATGTGTATTTAAAACGAATGATAATATGGGGGTAACGAAAAAAAAAAATTAAATCAATAAAATCATGTTTATTTCATTATTTTCGTTAGCCAAGGATCAATAGTATGGGTGCAACGAAAATAAAGAAATAAACATGATTTTATTGATTTAATATTTTTTTTTTCGTTACCCCATTATTATCATTCGTTTTATATACACATCGGAACAACTTCTTAGTGTTATAATTTGATTTCGGCCATGTACAGTTTTATTTCAGATTGCATTAGAAAACCCATAGGAGCGTTGCTCGCTCTCCCATTGGTCCAAATAACGGCGCCTCTTTTAACTTAGCCAATCACAGAGCGCGCTCAGAATTTCTTTTCCCATAGAACTCTATGAGAAAGTAGCTCGCGCTCTGATTGGCTAAGCTGGACGAGCCCCGCCGCTTCAACCAATCAGCTCGTTTCTGCATTTTTACTGTATTTTGAACTGTCCCGCCTTTGAATATGATTGGTCAATTTTTCTCCATAGGATATAATGGGACCATTGTTGCTCCTATTCTGATTGGTCAATTCTCCTCCATAGGTTATAATGGGACATTGTCGCTCCTATTCTGATTGGCTGATTTATGCCGACCAATGAGAAGAGCTTAAACAATTTGAATTACTGTATTTCCCGGCGATTCTCTCTATTGCAATACCCTTTGTAGCGCCGGTCTCGGCGACAAACGCGTTGTTCGGGTTTTTAACTGCTTTATTTGTAAAGAAGGGTTCTGCTCTTTATCTGATAATGTTTGACACTTAATAAAAATGATTTTTTTATTAATACTTCATGCCGCACGGTGCTGAGTGCCGAGATTTCAGAGCGCCCATCTCTCCATAGACTATAATTGGAGAAGTAGCTCGCGCTCTGATTGGCTGGGATAGCCAAGCACCCGCTAGCTCAGCCAATCAGCTCTTTTCTGTCTTTTTACTGTATTTTGAACTGTCCCGCCTTTGATTTTGATTGGTCCAAACTTCTCCATAGGATATAATGGGACATTGTCGCTCCTATTCTGATTGGTTAATACTCCTTCATCGGTTATAATGGGACACTGTCACTCCTATTCTGATTGGCTGGTTTAGGAAGACCAATGAGACTAGCTTAAACTATTTGATTTACTTTATGTCCCGGCGATTCTCTCTATTGCAATTCCCTATGTAGTGCCGGTCTCGGCGACAAACGCGTTGTTCGGGTTTTTAACTGCTTTATTTGTAAAGAAGGGTTCGGCTCTTTATCTGATAATGTTTTACATTTAATAAAAATCATTTTTTGATTAATACTTCATGCCGCACGGCGCTGAGCGCCGAGATTTCAGTGCGCCCATCTCTTCATAGACTATAATGGGAGAAGTAGCTCGCGCTCTGATTGGCTGGGATAGCCAAGCACCCGCTAGCTCAGCCAATCAGCTCTTTTCTGTCTTTTTACTGTATTTTGAATTATCCCGCCGTGGATTCTGATTGGTCTAAACTTCTCCATAGACTAGAATGGGTCTTTGTCGCTCCTATTCTGATTGGCCGAGCTAGCCAAGCCCCCGCTAGCTCAGCCAATCAGCTCTTTTCTGTCTTTTTACTGTATTTTGAAATTATCCCGCCGTGCATTCTGATTGGTCTAAACTTCTCCATAGACTAGAATGGGTCTTTGTCGTCCTATTCTGATTGGCCGAGCTAGCCAAGCCCCCGCTAGCTCAGCCAATCAGCTCTTTTCTGTATTTTTACTGTATTTTGAATTATCCCGCCATGGATTCTGATTGGTCAATCCTTCCCCATAGGTTTTAATGGTTCACTGTCGCTCCTATTCTGATTGGCTGGTTTATGCCGACCAATGAGAATAGGTTTCAGAATTTTAATTACTGTATTTCCCGACAATTTACAATATCATAATTCTTGATATTGCGCCGTTCTAGAGTTTTGGAAAGTGTTTTTTTTTTTTTTTTAAGTATGTTTATTTTTTACGTTCAGCTCTTTTCTGACACTGTTTTCCGCCTTTATAAAGGCGATTTTTTTCGGAATCATACTCCTGCTGCACGGGAGACGGAAGCGCCGAGATTTCTGTCGCGATCTTCTATCTGCTTCCTCGCATGTTCGGATCCTGCTTTCACTTTGCCTCTGTCGGAGATTTAGACCAAAAAAAACCTGGTCTGCCTGTCGGAGCTGCCGAGCGCTGCACTGCGCCTCGCTTTGCCGACTCGCCATCGTACATGCCTCGGAGTTTTCGAACGCGCCGCGACCCGCACCGGAACGCCTACATCGCGCCCACACCGCACCCACTGCCCGCCCCTTCATGCGGTGCGCAGCTGAAAGTGGCGATCACTGCGCCTAACTCTGAATCCCGCGTCCGACAAGGGAGATTCGGCCTGGGAGGCGCAGTATACGCCAGAAAACGGGCAAAAAGCCCGATCATATATGTGGCCCTTAGTGTGCAAAATAACTCAACACACAGCTATCAATTTCTAAACTGCTGGCAACAAAAGTGAGTACACCCCTAAGTGAAAATGTACAATTGGTGCTCAAAGTGTCAATGATTTGTGTGTCTACCATTTTTTCCAGTGCTGTTTTAACTCTCTTGGGCATGGAGGTCACTAGAGCTTCACAGGTTGCCACTGGAATCCTCTTCCACTCCTCCATGACAACATCACAGAGCTTTTGGATATTAGGGACCTTGTGCTCCTTCACCTTTCATTTGAGGATGTCCCACAGATGCTTAATAGGTTTAGGTCTGGGGACATGCTAGACCAGTCAAGCACCTTTACCATCATTTTCTTTAGCAAGGTAGTGGTGGACTTGGAGGTGTGTTTGGGGTTGTTATCATGTTGGAATATTGTCCTGTGGTCCAGCTTCCAAAGGGAGGAGATCATGCTCTGCTTCAATATTTCACAGTACAGGTTGGTATTCATTGTCCCATCAATAATCTGTAACTCCCCGCAGCCGACAGCACTCATGCAGCCCCAAAAAATGACATTCCCACCACTATGCTTGACTGTAGGCAAGATACAATTGTCTTTGTACTCCTCACCTAATTACCACAACACATGCTTGACACCATCTGAACCAAATAAGTTTATTTTGGTCTCATCAGACCACAGGATATGGTTTCAATAATCCATGTCCTAAGTCTCCTATTCCATTTTTCCTGTGCATAATCTTTAATAGAGGCTTCCTTCTGGAACAACAGCCATTCAGATCAGTGTCATGAATTGTGCAGTATATGGTCAGAGCACTGACAGGTTGACCCTCCCACCTCTTTAACCTCTGCAGCAATGTGGGCAGCACTCATATGTCTGTTTTGAAAAGACAATTTTTGGATATGACGCTGAGCAAATGCACTCAACGTCTTTGGTTGACCATGGTGAGGCCTGTTCTGAGTGAAACCTGTCTTGCAATACTGCTGTATGATCTGTGATAACATGGTGGTAAAATGGCAAATTGGGCACAATGGGCGACATGTATGAACAGGGCTGTGCCAGATATCTGGCATCTTTACAGCCCGATATCAGGCGCAGCCCCGTTCATACATTTTCAAATCTCTCACACGCCACTCTGGGGTGCATTACATAGCGCCTGCGGAGTCAGGGCGCACTAGAACCGTAGTGAAGCTACATATTTGTAGCTTCGCTACGGCATTTCTGGGCGCATTACAGTTGGAACAGGTATACCACTTTCAAAGTGGTATACCTGATCCCGAACTGTAACCCGAGCACTAGAATGTGCCTGATTTATAACCAGCTGTAGAGCAGGTTCCTTCTAGCCTATTTTTTAGGGGCATGAAATTTCGCGTGTTAACACCAAATTTCATGCATGTCGCGCAATTTTTATTTCCACTTCGAGGTGTACTCACTTTTGTTACAAGCGGTTTAAACATTAATGGCTGTGTGTTTAGTTATTTTCACTACTTTATACAAGCTGGTCACTACCTACTATACATTGTACCAAAGTGTCAGATCTTAAGTGTTGTCCCATGAAAAGATTTTGTAATGACATATGTGGATCCTCTGGGTCACCACATGAGATGGTGAAGACCATGTCAGGGAGCAGAGTCTAAGGGTCCCCCTGTCCTCACTGGAGCCCACCGCAAAGCTGGATGGACTTAGCTGTGGGGAACCACCAGGTCTCTACCCTCTGACATGGCTACTCACAGTGACAGCCCAAGTGCTGAATGAAGGACAGTGAGAACAGGCAGAGGTGACGTGTCAAAGGCAGGAATGAGACTTGCGTAGCAGCAGGTAACAGCAGTACAGGTAATAGTAACAGCTGGTAGCAGCAGTGCAGGAACAGTGGTAAAGGGTCATTGGCCAGATAGTTAGGGTACTGTCGCTTCAAATCTCAGCGAGTCGGCGCAGGTGTATGCATATGCACGCGGATGACTGGAGCAAGAGTGAGGGCAGGTGAGTACAGACAAGTGGTGGAAGCCACAGCAGGGACACAAGCAAAGGCATGGGCACGTCCGTGGTCCAGATAGGGGACTGTGGCGAGGACCGTGATAGATATAATACAACATTTACAAAAATGTTAGAGAGGTACTCACTTTTGTGAGATGCTGTATTAGACTGCTGGACTTATAAATTAGTCTTGATTACTGCATTGTAAGAGCCATATAATTTAGATTTCTTTTTAAATTAATTTAGCCATGTGATGGCCTTTTTTGCAGTATGGAATTGTCAGCTTTTATACCACAATTTAGAAGGAAAAAACTATTTCACTATTGTTTATTTGTGTTTCATATTACAGCACTCTTTATGCAATATAAATAGCACATCAATTTTAATCTGCGGGTTGATACAATTACAGAAGTTTTATTTAATTGGTACCATTTTGGGGTACTTAAAGTGATATAACAAAAGTGCTCGATAGCCGACAAGAGATGATAGAAAATAGAAACAAAAACCTCTTTTAAACCTATACTTTCCAGTATCCCCACTAGTTCTCATGTAGTGCTACATTCACAGGCCTCACTGGTAATGTGCTATATGTTCAGCAAGAGACTGCAGGGGTCTGTGAAAAGCAGCAGTATCACATGAAAAATGAGCATTAATTAATCTGCTTGGATCACTGGTGGCAGAGCCGGAGTGAGTAGGTTTGAAAGGTGAGTTTTGATTTTTTTTTTCTTTTATTATTTTCTATCACTGTCAAGTGACTAATGACATTTTTCAGGGCAGCAAAAACAAAAATGTCAATTCTTTCATTTTATTTTTTGTGGTGTTCAATGTGTATATTAAACAATTGAATGTTTTCTTTTTTTTTGGAAAAAAAAGAGGGGATTTCTGTTTTTTATTGTTTTTATTTTAGTATATTTTTACTATTTTTCACTTTTATTCAGGATCTAGAGATCCTTCAAATAAAAAATAGCATGACTATATTACCATATTAATGTAAAGTGAGTAACAGCAACAGCTTTGTGGCAAGACATAGTCATAAAAACAGTCAAAAGAAGAAAATAGAAATATATTTAATAATTTTACATATCTATTGTATATAACTTGTTTCTAGTCATAAAAAATAAAAGCATGAAAAGCTGGTTGTGTATATAATAAAAATTCTGACCTTTAAAATTCATAAAGGATTTATCCACAGTGGTATAGGAATTTAGTAATTATTTCTCTAGTAGGGTGATCAATGGCCTCAATTCACTCTAGCAGTCATAACTTGGGTTTTCAGGGGGTGACTTAAATATGGTCATTAAAAGCCCAAACTGCATGCCTGTTATTAATAAAGGGGTAAAGGTTAGTTTGCACATGATTAGGACTTGGAACTAGTGTCGAGCGATGACGTTGGCTATCGACATCGGTCGATGGTCGATACTCGCCCATCAACGACAAGATATTCGATGGTCGATTATAGATGATCGGCGATGACCATTAAAGTCTATGGGAGAGCAACAACACCTTCATTACACCCAAACAGGGCTGGAGAAGCTGGAATTAAAATCCACAACAGTCAAATGGATACGTGCTACATCTTAGGCAACACACTTAGGTTATAAAAGCCACAGAAAAAAAATCACAGACCATTCACTATCCCTGTCTTGTACCACAGCATGACCCTTAAACCTGCATCACCCACAAATTAAAAAGTGCCAGAAGGCAGTATTATTTGAACCATCATTTTACTTGAACTGGACATTGACTATCCCTGTCCTGGAACGCAGCATGAGCCCCAAACCTGCATGACCCCCAGATTAAAAAGTGCCGGAAAAAGAAGTCTTTCAACCACCATTTAAGTTTCACTGGACATAGACTATCCCTGTCCTGAGCCACAGCATGAGCCCCAAACCTGCATGACCCCAGATTAAAAAGTGCCGGAAAAAGGAGTCTTTCAACCACCATTTTAGTTTCACTGGACATTGACTATACCTGTCCTGGGCCACAGCATGAGCCCCAAACCTGCATGACCCCAGATTAAAAAGTGCCGGAAAAAGGAGTCTTTCAACCACCATTTTAGTTTCAACGGACATTGAATATACCTGTCCTGGGCCACAGCATGAGCCCCAAACCTGCATGACCCCAGATTAAAAAGTGCCGGAAAAAGGAGTCTTTCAACCACCATTTTAGTTTCACTGGACATATACTGTCCCTGTCCTGGGTAGCGCTTGCCCCTCTGTATGAGTGCGGACCAATTGAGCTTCACTTGGAAATACTGGTGGTTAACGCTCCTGTTCCACCCAGGTGCCCTTTTCTTGGCATTCTTTTTCTCATTTTACTCAACGTGCTGGAGGAAATGGTCTCTGTACTTTGTTCTCTGTGCGTGCTCAATACTCCATGTCCTCTGAAAAACCTACATCTCGTCAATTTTTACTATACCTTACTTGTACAATTCAGAGGAATTTTTTTTACAAGCTATTTTGTACATGAAATTCTTTTAGTAGTTTAATTCTAAAAACAAAATTTTAAAATAAAGGATTCCCACCATGTCTTTTTTCTCTTTTTTTAAAATTTTTTTAAAAGGGTTTTTCTCCATGCAGGGATTGGAAAACCCATTTAAAAAATTTTTGCAAAAAAAAAGTCATTTTGCAAAATGTGTCCATTAACAGGTCCTTTCCCATTCCCGTTTTCTGAACCAGCACCAAACAACCCTTTTAGCCCCTCTTGAAAATTGGGGAAGAACAAATGTCTGTTTTGAAACAAAAAAATTTTTTTTTTCAATTTGGGCCTTATTTTAAACTCAAAGTCACAGCAAAATGCCCCCCCAAAAAATTTAAAGCATGAAAACCCCCGAGCCCTTTTGACAATTGTGAAGAACAAATGTCTGTTAAAACAACTTTTTTTTATAATAGGGGGGCCCCCTTTTTAAAAGCTGCATGTCCCGCCCAAAAAGCCCCCAAAAATTCAAAGCAAAGACCCTTTAGCATTTTGGGCAATTGTGGGAAAAAAAAATGTTTTGGGTTTGAAAAAACATTTTAATTTTAAAAAGGCTTGTATTAATAAACTGCAAAAACACAGCAAAATGCCCCCCAAAAATTCCAAAGGGACGACCCCTTTAGCCACTTTGGGCAATTGTTGGGAAAAACAAATGTCCCGTTAGAAAAAACCCCTTTTTTTTTAAAAAATAGGACAGTATTTTAGCTGCAATGTTACAGCAAAAATGCCCCCCCCAAAATTTAAAACATGACCATTTTAGCCCCCACTTTTGGGGCAATTGTGAATAACAAAAGTCCCGGGTTAAAAAAAAAACCCTTTTTTTAAAAAGGACCTGTAGTTATACTGCCGTCAAGCAAAAAAGCCCACAAAAATTAAAACATGAAACCCTTTAACCACTTTGGGAAATTTTGAAAAAAATGCCCGTTTGAAAAAAACATTTTATTTTAATAGGAAACCCGTAGTATAGCTGCAAAGTCACCCCGCAAAATGCCCCAAAAATTCAAAGCATTTACCCTTTAGCCACTTTGGACAAATTTTGAAGAACAAATGGTCTTTAGAAACCAATTTTTTAGAATAGGGAAACCGTAGTAATTTTGCATTTCAAAGCAGGGATGACCCAAAAAAAATTTTAAATATTTACTTCTCAGCCCCCTGTTAAAAAATTTTGAGGGAAAAAGCCACTTAGAAGCCACAAATTTTTGTTTCCAAAGGAAACCCTGATTAAAAGCTGATTCCCACAGCAAATGACCCCAAAAAAAATTTAAAATAGGGGTTCTCCCGCCACTAAATTTAAAAATTGTGAGGGAGAAAAGCCACTTAAAAGCCCCATTTCTGTGCCAAAAGGGAAACCCGGGTTATTTTCTGTATCCACAGCAACCTACCCCCCCCAAAAAATTTTAAATATGACTTTTCCCGGGCCCCTATTAAAAATTGGATGGAGAAAAAAGCCCCCTTTGAAGCCACATTTCTTTTTCCCCAAAAGGGCCATTAAATTTTGCTGTATCTCCAAAAGCAAAAAAAACCTTTAAAACCATTGACAATGAAAAAAACTTTTTAAAGATAAAGTTAGTAAAAAGGAAAAACGGGGTTGTTTTGAAACCTTGCTGTCTTTTACTGTATCCTCACAGCAAAAAACCCGCAAAAATGAAAATTTTTGGGAAAAAAAAGAATAAAAATTTTGGGAGTAAGAAAAAGGTCAAATTTTTAAAAAAAGGGGGGGTTTTCAAGAGGGCCAAATTTTGTTTGGGAAAAAGGGGGAAATTTAAGTAGACCCGGGAACCCAATCGGTGACCTCGGCAATTGGGGGCCACAAATCATCAAGATCCATTTCCCTTTAAATTAAACTTTTATGAAAGGCAAAAAGGGTCCACATTAAACTGTGGAAGAGGGGATGCGTTTGTCTGTAATTTAAATCCTCCAGCGTGCTGAAGGTCCGTCCCGATATGGGCACTGGCTTTCTTGGGGGGGGGAAAAACCCCCTTATG
>JAODAL010068313.1:0-16864 GCA_025379985.1 Phyllomedusa bahiana
ATTTTACATTTTTTTTCAGTGAGATACTCCAGGATAGCATCTCTGAAAAAACCTTCAAACTTTTTACCTAAAACAGTTAAATTGCCCATAAAAAATAACCTCATTCGTTGCCGCCTCATTATTTGCCTGGGGAGTAATCTTCCAGGGGTTCTGTTATATTTGGGGGCCCTAAGCAGACCCCTATTTTATTATTTTGTTATTGTTACCCCTGTATATTTACCCATATGATTTCCATGTTCTTACCTGTCCCTATATTTTCCCCGCATGTTGGCTTCAGAAGGATTTTAATAGAGACAGACACCCCCCCCTTTCCGGTCTTTCATCCTTTCTAAATGACTTTAACCTAAAGTTAAAAACCGCCCATCGTAGCTCCGTCCAGCCATGTCTCATTTATCCCCCTATGTCATATTTTTCTTCAGCTTTTTGTAATTCTGTTCATTAATTTTGTTGGTCAGACCCTGGCATTGGTCAGCTGCAATTTTTGATTTTTCAGTTTTTTTTCCTTTTCCCCCTAAATCTTTTTTTCTTTGCTAACCCCCCCTCCCTCCACTCCACCCCCTGTTTTATTCCTAACCCCAGCTTCTATCTTCACTACTTACATCATATGGTATTCCCCTCCCCCCCAGCCCCTAGTTTAAAATTCCTCCACTTCCTGGCCATTTTGTCCCCCAATACAGCTGCACCCTCCCCATTTAGGTGCAGCCCACCTAGCATAGAGTCGTACCCAAAGACAAAAGTCACCCCGTTCCCCAAAAAACCCAACCCTTTTTCCCTACACCAATTTTTGAGCCACTTATTCCTTCTCTAATCCCCCCTCCCCTCTCTGGTTTGGTGGCTCGTGGAAAAGGAATTTTTCTGAAAATTTTACCTGGTGGTCCTTGCCCTGAGTTTTTGGGGCCTAAGTCCCTGAAATCTTTTTTTAAGGACACTCCCCTCCTCAAACTTTGTCTTGGGTCCCAATGTGGCCCATGACAGCTGGATTCCCCCCAGCCCCACCCGCAATCTGTAAACCCGATCCGCGATTGTCGAACCCGGCCCCCCGGTAAACAACCATGTTGACGATCCCGGTTTGTGGCAGATTGCCCTGTTGCCCCCCAAAATAATTGAGTCCCCCTACTAGAAACCTGTCTACCCTGACCGCACTCCTATTCCCCTTCTTTGGGGGAAAAAGGGGGTAGTGTTTGCTCCCGCAATGCTATTTCAAAACCGACATCCCCCTCACCCGCCAATCTTGCAAATTTTTTGGGGGTGTACCAGTTTAGGACTAGCCTCCTGACACTCTTCCCCCCCCTTCTTTCTTACTGTTACCACTGGCTGCCCATGTTCTGCACCCCATGCTACCCCCCTCCCCAGTTCAACCGCTGCGAGTGTTGCCATTGGGAACCCGGCTCGCTTCCAAGTTGGCAATGGATCTGGGGTGGCCCCATTGCTCATTTAGACCAGACCCGGGGGCTTTAAATGGCAGTGTCACACATCTTGCACAGCGTATCTCCCTCGAACGTTCTCAAGGAGGGCATACATTGAAAGGGTTGTGCACGGGGGACAGCTTTGTCAAACGGGAACTCGGGGGATGTTACCAAAAAATTATGACTAAATTATAATAATAAGTAATCAATACTGTCCCCTCTAACTCCCCAAATTAAAAATCTCCAATCTCAAGTCTCCAACTTAAAAAAAAAAAACACACTTTAAAGAAAACTCGCAAGACCGTTCACCGCTCAAAATGCTCAGCTTTAAACCTTTCCCACACTGTGTTTGGCTGTGCTGCAAACCTCCTTCAGAAGCAAAAGCAGTAACCAAAGCTAAAAACATTACAAAATATCTGGGCATTGCCATAGGAAAAACGTCGGCCCAAAATCTCAATTTTAAATTTTTTCCGCCGTGATTAGGAGATCTGTGCTAATTGTCTAAGTGGACCCATCCCCGTTTCCCTTGCTGGCGTGCCATTTGAAAAAGATGATTAGTTTTCCCACGGCTTCTTTATCTTTAAAGGGTTTGCCTCCCTCATGAAGCATTCATGTTAAAACAATCAATTCGGCTTTCATTAAATTTATCTGGGTGGAAAAACGTCCAAGTAAAGCTTTAAAAAAAAACTAATGCCCCAAAGGACAGGGGGTTGAATATTCCAAATATCGGATGTACAACCCGGCAGCCTTATTTTCGCCACAGTACGGATGGTTTAAGGGCTCTTTCGTTTTTTTCCATTCGAACTGGAGGCACCCCTGGTGGCCCCTTGGAATCTTACCGTTTGTTGCTTTACCCCTTTTTCGAATTTTTTGCCCTATAGAGTAAAAGTTTAGTGTCCGAGATAAAATTTTGGGGTGGAAACTGCCGGAAAAGCTTTTAAAAACTGTTTAAGGCGAGTACCATTGACGGGTGGGTCACCCCTGGTTTCTCCCCAGGTGTGGGACGGGTTCCATGGCTCAGTGGAGGGCCAGGGGTTTCATTTCCATTGTCAGCTGATGCAAAAAAACAGGGGGTTGTTTCCTGACTTTCCGGTAACTGAGAGCTTTATGGGCTTCTCCAAACGCAGGTGTTCACTTACAACCCAATTTTAAATTTTGTGAAGGAAGAACTGGGGGGGCCGTCATTTTAAAAGGGGAAAGCCCGTTTTTTTACCCTGTTGGGGGGGGAAAAGCGTAACACACGGTCAAATTTTACATCGGACAAGGGTTCCCTTTTGAGAAGGTAGACCCCAATTTGTTTTTTTTGGGGGGGGTCCAAATTCCCAGCGAGAAAAACGCGGAAAGGTTTTTGGAGGGATGGGCCAGGGTTAGAAAACCCCCTAAACATGATCATTAGGACACAATTTCAGGGGCCCCCAAAAGCCATTTATGGGGTTTTAAAATACCCCCAAATCCTTCACCCCGGGTGTCTCAGCTGTCCCAAAATGCTCTAAACTGCTAGGATTTAAAACATGGTTCTAGGTCATGTCCGGGAGTTATCGTTTTTGGGGTGATTTGTTCTGATGATAAAAAGTTGCACTCTAAAGCTCCAAATTTGATCCTTACAAAAATTTTATTCCCTAAATACCCTTAAAGGTTGCAAAGCAAAAAGGAGGGAAAAGGGATAATAAACTGATTCACAATTTTTTTAAGGGCAGCTAAAAAAATGCTTGCTTTAAATTGGCTTAAGCGGGGTGGAGATTTGTCTTCAGTCTTTAGTTAAACCACCCTAAAAAATGAAAGGAAGCTATGTTCCACAGAAAGGAGCTTCAAACGAAAAAATTTTTTGGGGGAAAAAGGGGGCCCCTTCTTTTGAAACTTTTTTTTCTGATTGGACATAGAGGCTTCATGCAGCGTTCAAAATTACACCAAATTTGGGGGGCATCAGAGGGGGGCCCTGGGAAGTTTGCAATTGGTAGACGACCTTCACCCAGGAGTATTTGGGGTTTAGAATAGGATTTTTTTGGCAAAAGGAGGACAAGGGGTTAATGGCTCTATTTATGTTATACTTTTTACTTGATTTGGGTTGTTGTGAAAAAAAATTCTGTTGTCTATGGAGTGTGAACTGTATTTGTTGGCTTGTAATGCCGAGTTTTATTGACTTTTTGATTGTACATCCAACGTTATTAAACTATGTTTGCTTTTTTATTTTAAAAATTTTGAAAAAAATTTAAAAATTTTCATTTTTTTTGTGGTTGGCTTTTTTAAAGAGGCGCGGTTTTTGGACCAAGGGAGAGCGAGCGATGGTCTTATGGGTTTTCTAAGCAATCTGTAAAAAAATGACATGGCCAAAATAATTATAAACCCCGAAGTTGTCCCAAATGTAAATTAAAAAGTGAATTAATAGGGGGGAAAAACAAAAAACAAAATCTTAATTAATAAATTCATTTTTATTTCTTTTTTTTTCGTTACACCCATACTATTGATCTTTGGGCTAACGAAATGAGAACTTTTGAGAAGGTAGCTCACCCGGTGTTTGGGTTTTGCTGGAGGCCCTTTCCCACCAACCAATCCAGTACGAGAAATTTCCCAAAGACAGTAAAACTTTTGGGGCCCCCGGCTATCGCCCCCTTCTTTCTCCATTAAATAGACCCTACATATGTTGGTGGATTCTTTTTCCCCGGGTAAACCCCAATCAGTCTTTTCTGCCTTTTTACTGTATTTTGAACTGTCGCCTTTTCATTTGATTGGGCCATACTTCTCCGTAGCTTATAAGGGTTCCTGTCGTTTATTCTGATTGGCTGGTTTCTGCGACCAATGGGAAACGCTTTAAAAAATTTGAAGGACTGATTTCCCGGGAATTTTATTTCCCAAATTCCTGTGTAGGGGTTCGGCGACAACGCGCTGTTTGGGATTTATTTTTTATGTTTTGAAGTTTTAAATCTTTTACGATAAATTTTTTTCACCTAATAAAAAAGATTTTTTTTTATCATACTCCATGCCAAACCCGCGCGAGAGCCCAGTTTTATTGCCCCGATCTGGCCCTGACTACAATGGAACAAAGTACTCGCACTCTGATTCCCGGGGAAACCAAGCCCCCGTAGCTCACCAATCAGCTCTTTTCTTTTTTTTGTTTTTTTAACTGTCCCGCCTTTGAATTTGATTGGGCAAAATTTCTCCATAGGGTTTAAAAGGCCCCGTCGCTCCTTTTTTGATTGGCCAGGATTGCCAAGCCCCGCTAGCTCAACCAATACTCTTTTCGCTTTTTACTGTATTTTGAAATGTCCCGCCTTTGATTTTTATTGGTCCATAATTCTCCAAGATTATAAGGTTTACGTCGTCCTATTCTGATTGACTGGTTTCTGCCGACCAATGAGAAGGTTTACGAAATTTGAATTAGTATTTCCCGGGAATTCTCTATTTTCCCCTTTTTGAGTGCGTCATTCTGATGTTTGGAAAGTGGTTTTTTTATGTTTTTTTTTTGTAGGGTTTTAGCCCTTTTTTTTGGAAAAGTTTTACACCTTTATAAGTATTTTTTGATTCAATCCACAGGAGTCTTTAAGATTTCTCGGGTTTTTTCCCGCCTGGCTCGAATCGGAATACATGTTAGGGCAGCCCCCATGCGCCCCCACACTGACGAGGGCCCGGGGAAAAAATTTAATGGATGTAAACGCGAACCCGGCGCCGACATAAATCAGGCGCAAATTTTGCCGGGAAAACGGCGGAAAACATGTGTCCGATGTGGCGGATTCAACATGTGCCCAAGGTTTGGGCCCCGCTCCCAAAGCCTTTAAATCTTTGGGTGCTTAGGGAGACGCGGGTGAGAAGTGCTAGGTTTACAAATGTCCCGCCAGTTACATAAAAATTTAGGTGGTTTTTTCAAAAAATTTTGGGGGAATGCCCCTGACATCCATCTATAACAGGTAAGTGCCCGTGATGCCCAAAAGTGGGGGGTGACAGATGTTGACAGAGACTGGGGGTTAACGAATTTGGGGGCTTTGGCCCGGCCAAGTGAGAAATGTATTTCGGACACTCTTTAAAAATATGAGGGTTGTGAGTGTGCCGATTGCCGTGGTGCTGTTGCTAGAAAAAGGTGCAGCACTGTGAAGTCTTGGGGATGTGATGGAGGTTCCCATATTGAGGGAAACTGATAGCAAGAAGAAACCGGGGTAGGGTGGTAGAGATGAAGGAGGGGATGTAGGGGGTGCAGTGCTGTGGGAGACTGGGTAGGGGGGTAGACAGAAATGAGGGCGGAGATGAGGGGGGTGCAGCATTGTGAGGGACTGGGTATGTGGTAGACAGAGATGAGGGAGGAGATGTTGGGGGTGCAGCACTGTGGAGAGACGGGGAGGGTGGTAGACAGACATGAGGAAGGAGATGTAGAGGGTGCAGCACTGTGGAGAGATCAAGTAGGGTGGTAGACAGAGATGAGGGAGGAAATGTAGAGGGTGCAGCACTGTGGAGAGAGCAGGTAGGGTGGTAGACAGAGATGAGGAAGGAGATGAAGGGGGTGCAGAGCAGTGCAGAGATGGGTAGGGTGGTAGACAGAGATGAGGGAGGTGATGTAGGGGGTGGAGCCTGTGGGCGAGACATGGGTGGGTGGTAGACAGAGTTGGGGAGGAGATGTAGGGGGTGGCAGCGCTGTGGAGAGACCGGGTAGGGTGGTAGACAGAGATGAGTGAAGATGTAGGGGTGCAGCATTGTGGAGGACCGGGTAGGGTGGTAGAAGTGATGAGGGAGGAGATGTAGGGGGTGCAGCATTGTGGAGGCGACCGGTTGGGTGGTAGACAGAGATGAGGGAGGAGATGTAGGGGGTGCAGCACTGTGGAGAGACTGGGTAGGGTGGTAGACAGAGATGAGGGAGGAGATGTAGGGGGTGCAGTGCTGTGAAGAGACTGGGTAAGGTGGTAGACAGAGATGAGGGAGGATTTGAAGGAGGTGCAGTGCTGTGGGGAGACTGGGTAGGGTGGTAGACAGAGATGAGGGAGGAGATGTAGGGGGGTGGAGCACTGTGGAGAGACTGGGTAGGGTGGTAGACAGAGATGAGGGAGGAGATGTAGGGGGTGCAGCGCAGTGGAAAGACCGGGGAGGGGGGTAGACAGAGATGAGTGAGGAGATGTAGGTGGTGCAGCGTGTGGAGAGAGGGGTAGGGTGGTGACAGAGTGAGGGAGGAGATGTTGGTGGTGCAGCGCTGTGTAGAGACTGGGTAGGGTGGTAGAGATGAGGGAGGAGTGTAGGGGTGCCTCGCACTGTGGAGAGACACGGGTAGGGTGTAGACAGAGATGAGGAGGAGTTGTAGGGGGGTGCAGTGCTGTGATGAGACTGGGTAGGGTGGTAGGACAGTGTTGAGGGAGGTGATGTAGGGGTTGCAGCACTGTGGACAGACCGGGTGGTTGGTAGACAGAGATGAGGTGGAGTGTAGGGGGTGCAGCGCTATGGAGAGATCAGGTAGGGTTGTAGACAAAGATGAGGGAGGAGATATAGGGAGTGCAGTGCTATGGAGGATCAGGGTAGGGTTTGTAGGACAAGAGTTGAGGGAGGGGATCGTTAGGGGGTGTAGCTCTGAGGGAGGTCAGGGTAGGTGGGTAGACAGAGCTGAGGGTGATATCTAGGGCTGCAGCCCTGTGGAGAGACCGGGTAGGGTGGTAGACAGAGATGAGGGAGGAGATGTAGGGGGTTGCAAGCACTGTGGAGAGGACGGGGAGGGTGGGGGGAGGGGGGGGGAGTGGTAGACAGAGATGGAGGGAGGAGATGTGGGGGTGCAGCGCTGTGGAGAGCTGGGTAAGGTGGTAGACAGAGTTGAGGAGGATGATGTATAGGGGGTGCAGCACTGTGAGAGTGCAGGTAGGGTGTAGGACGTAAGATGAGAGAGGAGATGTAGAGGGTGCAGCGCTGTGAAGAGACTGGGTAGGGTGGTAGACAGAGATGGGGAGGAGAATGGTAGATGTTTGCTCAGCCTGTGGAGAGACCAGGTAGGGTGGTAGACAGAGATGAGGGGAGGAGAGGTATTGGGTGCAGTGCTGTGGAGAGAACGGTAGGGTGGTAGGACGAGATGTGGCGAGGAGATGTAGAGGGTGCAGCACTGTGGAGAGACCAGGTAGGGTGGTAGACAGAGATGAGGGAGGAGATGTATTTGGTGCAGTGCTGTGGAGAGACCGGGTATGGTGGTAGACAGAGATGAGGGAGGAGATGTAGGGGGTGCAGCACTATGTAGAGACCGGGTAGGGTGGTAGCAACAGAGGAGGGAGGAGATGTATAGGGTGCAGCACTGTGGAGAGATCGTTTCGGGTGGTAGACAGAGATGAGGGAGGAGATGTAGGAGGTGCAATGTGTGAGAGATGGGATAGGGTGGTAGACAGAGATGAGGAGGAGACTGTAGGGGGTGTGCTCTATGAGTGACGGGTAGGGTGGTAGACAGAGATGAGGGAGGATATATAGGGGGGGGGGTGCAGCACTGTGGAGAGACCGGGTAGCGTGGTAGACAGGGATGAGGGAGGAGATGTAGGGGGTGCAGTGCTGTGAAGAGACTGGGTAGAGTGGTAGACAGAGATGAGGGAGGAGATGTAGGGGGTAAAGCGCTGTTGAGAGATCGGGTAGGGTGGTAGACAGAGATGAGGGAGGAGATGCAGGGGGGTGGAGCACTGTGGAGAGACCGGATAGGGTGGTAGACAGAGATGAGGGAGGAGATGTAGGGGGTAAGCGCTGTGAGAGATCGGGAAGATAGTAGAGAGAGAAGAGGGAGAGATTTGGGGCGCAGACTGTGGAGCTGACGGGTTGGGTGGTAGGACATAGATGAGGGAAGGAGATTTAGGAGTTGCAGCACTGAGGAGAGAGGTAGGGTGGGAGACAGAGATGAGGGGAGGAAATGCAGAGGGTGCAGCACTGTGGGGAGAGCGGGTAGGGTGGTAGATAAGAGATGGGGAGGAGATGTATTGGGTGCAGTGCTGTGGAGAACCGGGTAGGGTGGTTGACAGAGATGGTGAGGAGATGTGGGGGTGCAGCACTAAGTGAGAGACCGGGTAGGGTGGTAGACAGAGATGAGGGAGGAGATGTAGGGGGGGCAGCACTGTGGAGAGATCGGGTCGGGTGGTAGACAGAGATGAGGGAGGAGATGTAGGAGGTGCAGTGCTGTGAAGAGACTGGGTAGGGTGGTAGACAGTGGTGGGGAGGAGATTAGGGGTGCGCTCTATGGAGAGAACCGGGTAGGTTGTAGAACAGAGGACTGAGGGAGGCATATATAGGGGGGGGTGCAGCACTGTGGAGAGAGGGTAGGGTGGTAGACAGGCAATGAGGGAGGAGAGGTAGGGGGTTGCTGTGTGTGAAGAGACTGGGTAGAGTGGTAGACAGAGATGAGGGAGGAGATGTAGGGGATGCAGCGCTGTGGCGAGACCTGGTAGGGTGGTAGACAGAGATGAGGGAGGAGATGTAGGGGGTAAAGCGCTGTTGAGAGAATCGGGTTGGGTGGTAGAGAGAGATGAGGAGGTGATGTATGGGGCGCAGCGCTGTGGAGAGACCAGGTAGGGTGGTAGACAGAGATGAGGGAGGAGATGTAGGGGGTAAAGCGCTGTGGAGAGATCGGGTAGGATAGTAGAGAGAGAAGAGGGAGGAGATTTGGCGGGTGCAGCACTGTGGAGAGACCGGGTAGGGTGGTAGACATAGATGAGGGAAGAGATTTAGGGAGTGCAGCACTGAGGAGAGACCGGGTAGGGTGGTAGACAGAGTGAGGGAGGAGATGTAGAGGGGTGCAGCGCTGTGGAGAGACCGGAAGGGTGGTAGACAGAGATGAGGGAGGAGATGTAGGGGGGTGCGAGCTGTGAGAGACCGGGTAGGGTGGTTGACAGAGATGTGGGTGGAGATGCAGGGGGGTGGAGCACTGTGGAGAGACCGATGGTGGTAAAGAGATCGGGGAGGAGATAATGGTCATGTGCGTGCTGTGAAGAGACGGGTAGGGTGGTAGACAGAGAGAGGGAAGAGATGTAGGGGGCAGCCACTGTGGAGAGCCTGGGTACGGTGGTAGACAGGATGAGGGAGGAGATGTAGAGGGAGAGCACTGTGGAGCGACCCGGGTAGGGTGGTAGACAGAGATTGAGGGAGGAGAGGTAGGAGGTGGCAGTGCTGTGAAGAGACGGGTAGAGGTGGTAGACAGAGTGCGGGGGGAGATGTAGGGGTGCAGCACTGTGGAGAGAGCGGGTAGGGTGGTAGACAGAGATGAGGGAGGAGATGTAGGGGTTGCAGCGATGATGAGACTGGGTAGGGTGGTAGACAGAGATGAGGGAGGAGATGTAGGGTCTGCCAGACTGTGGAGAGAAGGGAAGGGTGGTAGACAGCGATGAGGGAGGAGATGTAGGGGAGCAGCACTGTGGAGATAAATCAGGTAGCGTGGTAGACAAGAGATGATGGAGGAGATGTAGGGGGGGGTGCAGCGTGTGGAGGACGGGTAAGGTGGTAGACAGAGATGAGGGAGCAGATGTAGGGTTGCAGCGCTGTGGAGCGAAGGGGTAGGGTGTTAGACAGAGATGAAGGAGAAGATGCAGGTGTGCAGCTCTGTGGAGAGACCGGGTATGGTGGTAGACAGAGATGAGGGAGGAGATGTTGGGGTGCAGCGCTGTGGAGAGCTTTATGGGGTGAGAGTGATGAGTTTATGTGTATTCTGTACTGAATGGGCAACCTATTGCAGTGATTGACACAGGGTAGAGGCATCCAGCTATAGCAGATGGAAAGAAGATGTAGCTGGCCGCTGCATTCAGGACAGATCGGAGAGGGGAGAGTTTGCTGAGAGGGAGACCGATAAGCAGGGCATTACAGTAGTCAAGATGAGAAAGAGTAAGAGCAGTAAGAAAAGGACGGATTCTGGAGATGTTCTTGAGGTGCAGGTGACAGGAGCGGGCAAGGGCTTGGATATACAGGGTGAAGGACAGATCAGAATCTTGTATAACCCCAAGAGAGCGGGCCTGCTGCCTAGGAGCTATGGTAGCGCCACACACTGAGACAGAAATAGCAGGGGGGGCAGTTAGAAGATGGGGGAGTCAAGAAGTTCGATTTAGTTGAGGTTTACTTTATGTTAGAGAGAGGACATGATGTCAGAGACAGGGACAGGGGTCACTGGTGTTTTGTTAGCGGGGAGGAGGTGTTCGGGAGGAGGTGTATAGTTGAGTGTCATCATTAGAGAAGGAACTGGAAGCCAAATCTGCTATGGTTTGGAATGGGGGGCTGTATATTTGAGAAGGGAGAGGATGATAAACGGACATGAGGAACCCGATAGCAAGAGGAAGAGGAGAGGAGGTAGAAACTGGAATGAGAATAAAGGAGCGGTCAGAGAGGTAGGGAGGTGAAACCTAGGGAGAATGGTGTCCTGGAGGCCAATGGCGCTGAGCTGAGGAGAAGGTGGTGATAATCGTGTCAAAACGGCTGCAGAGAGATCCAGAAGAAGCAACAACGAGTATTTACCCTGAGATTTAGCAGTGAGGAAATCATTGGAGACTTTAACTAGAGCAGTTTCCATGGAGTGTAGGGTGTGGAAACCTGATTGTAGAGGATCAAGAAGAGAATTGTCAGAGAGATGACGGATTAGGCGAGAGTAGACCAAGCGTTCCAGGAGCTTAGAGATGAAGGGCAGATTAGAGACTGGTCGGTAGTTGTCAGTGCAGGACAGGTCCAGAGAGGGCTTTTTTAGTAAAGGGTTTATAGTAGCGTGTTTAAGGAAGATGGAAAGATCCCAGTGGAGAGAGAGAGAGGTTACAGATTGCAGTAAGGTGAGAGAGGACAGCTGGAGAAATGGACTGGACAAGATGGGAGGGAATGGGGTCACTAGAGCAGGTGATGGGGCGAACAGACGAGAGAAGCCTTCTTCCTTTGTTGTTGGATCAAGGGCTGAGAGTAGACTAGTGGAAGTGCGGGAGGGGATGGGATGGGTATTACTTGGGGACTGAGATATATTTTGCCGGATCCTGTCTATTTTCTCTTTGAAGTGAGTGGCCAAGTCTTCAGCACAAGAGAGTCAGTGACCGGGTGAGCTTTAGGTCTGAGGAGGGGAGTGGAAAAGTGTCTCAACAGGCGTTTTGGGTTGTTGTGTAAAGGTTAGATGAGGGAGGTGAATATTTTTGTTTGGCGCGGTGAAGGACCGTTGTGGTAAGTCCTGTGCATGAATTTATGTGGCGGAAGTCCTGCAGGTAGCTTAGCGACTTTTCCACAGAACTCAGCACATCGGGAACAATCGCTGCAGATGGCGAGTCTGAGGGTGTGCCAAGGTGTGGGCGTCGTGATCTGGTGTGCGGTGTTCGAGTGGTGCCAACAGTCCAGGGTGGTTGTGTGAGTTTTGATTGTAAGGTTTGATCAGTCAGGTCAGGACCAGGAGAGGGAGGAGATTGGGGGCACTGAGGATGTTCATGGTGTCTGTGAGTTCCTGGAGTATAATGGCGCGGATATTTCGGAATGTGTGGCCACGCAGTGTGTCCAGAGAAGGCTAGGAATTAGTGATATTGAAGAAGTTGAGGTGTGTCTCGAGAGAGCATACGGAGAATTATGAGGTTAGAAATGGATGAGCGACGACAGAAGGACCAGATCAAGAGAGTTCCCATCCTTGTGGGTGGGAGAGTCGGTAAATTACAAGAGGCCAAGGAAAGAGGTTAGTGAAAGAAACTGAGAGGCAGAGGTGAATAGGGGGGCGGAAATAGGGATGTTATAATCGCCCATGATGAGAGGGGGCATTTCGGTAGAGAGGAAGTGAAGGAGCCAGGCAGCAAAGTGATCCAGAAAAAACTGGCGGGTGACCCCGGGGGGTTTGGGGTCTCCACACTACCGCGATCTAAGAGAAAATGGCCAAAAGAGTCTGAGGGTTGGACCTAAAGGAGGGGAAAGTGAGAGCGGGGGCGGAAGGGAAGACTGGTACGTGCGAGAGTGGGAGAAAGGAATGTATGCCGACTCCTCCACCTGCCTGTTCTCAGGTCTAGGGGATGCAGGTGAAGTGTAGGAACGCCTTAGGTGAGAGCAGAAGTGAAGCAGTGTCTGAGATTGCTGGAGTCATGTTTCTGTCATAGCTAGCAGGTTGAGGGAGTTAGAGAGGAACAGGTCATGAACAGCAGTGAGTTTGTTACAGACATATCTTGGGTTCCACAGAGCACACATGAAAAGGGCAGGAAAAGAGGTACAATGAATAACAAGCAGGTTAGCAGAGTTTCTATGGAGAGCAAAGGTGGTGGGATGAGCAGTAAAGGAGGGTGGACCGAGGTTAGGAGAAATTCCCTCATGAAAGCAGGGGAAAAAAGGGGTGACAGTAAAGGGGTCAGTGATTTTATATGGGGGGGTTTTGCGGGGACCATGAAAAATGGGTTTTGGGGGAAACGAAAAAGGGTAATTTTAAAGTGTGGGAAAAGTTGTATGGGTGAGGGGAGGAGAGAGGAGTTGGGCAGAAATTTTTGGGGGGAGGGGCTGGGTCGGTAGGATAGGACCAAATGGCTGCAAGATTTAAACCCGCAACAGGAACAATTTTTTAAAAGGTATAATTTTAAAAAAACTGGTTATCCACAAGAAAGGTGATATTTTCTGGTCCCCCTTTTGCCCAAAACCCGTCCTTTTAAATTTATCACTTCAAAAAGCTGTCACTTAAAAAAAAGGCACAAAAAATGCTACCAAATGACAGATCAAGGCCCAAACAGACCTTTGGCCCAACCTGGATTGTGGGAACCTGATTTATTATACCAGGTGGGCAAAAATGGGGTGGTTTTCAGTGAATAGAGGAGGAAATACTTTAAAGGATTTTGTTTTATATCATTTGCATACATAGCAAACAGGTTTTAAAATAAAAGAAAAGAAAAACCCTTTGAAAGCTTCCAAAACCAGGGTAAAGGTTAAAAGAAAAATTTGGGAAACAGCTCAAACCGAATTGAACCCCCAAACTTTTAAGAGAATGTTTTAGACTGGCAATGTGGGTTTTTAAAAAACCAAAATCCCATCCCC
Source organism: Phyllomedusa bahiana (assembly GCA_025379985.1). NCBI lineage: Eukaryota > Metazoa > Chordata > Amphibia > Anura > Hylidae > Phyllomedusa > Phyllomedusa bahiana. Next base: position 13,341 of record JAODAL010068313.1, read on the forward strand.
AGGGTCCACAACCCCATTTCTAATTGGGATAATAAAAAGGGCAAAAACAATGGCTGAGATAAAAAGGTGGGGGGGGCCCTTGATGGTTAATTTTAAAACTGTTTTCCCTGTCCCGGGCTAGATGGCATTCAAAGGGCTTTCCTCCTTTTGGGGACCGGAAAACCAAAAACCCCGAACTTTTTGGTATTCTTTTATGACTATGGGGGAGGGCCCTAATCCCGCTTGGTTGATGGGAAAACCCGGGTTCCCATCAAGTAAATTTTTTGACACTTTTATATACGGGCGGCCATAAAGGCCCTAAAAAACGCTGCTTTTCAGAAAAAACACTGGGTTGTTTAAAAAAAAGGGGGGGTAATATAATTGTCTAAAGTACTTTTGTAAAGTTTCATGGACAGAGGCTACAAATTCCCTTCCCAAAGGGGGGGGGAAGGGGCTGTTTAGCAAAAGGATACAGAAATTGTATACTGACAAAAATAACATGGGTGAATAAAAAATACAGAATCCCCATCCCTTTTAGTGTAAATACTTACAGTGTTTTTATCAAAATTTTGGCATATTTTTATCACTTTAAAAGTTATCACTTTAAAAAAAGACATAGGAAAAAACTGGCCTTTACAGAAAATTTGGGCCCTTTTTTTGGGCCTTTAAATCAATGTTTAAACTGTGCAGAAATATTGAAAATTTTTGAAGGATTAAAAAAAAATTTTAAGAAACCCCATAGGGAGAAAGGCCCAAAAAAAGGGGAATTTGGACCACTTCCCATGATCAAACCCCCCAAAGCGGACTGTTTTTTTATTGAAAGACCTCCCGGAAACGGACTACATTATAGTAGGGCCGATAGAGTGGCCGCTCTTATAAATAGAGGCCCATAAAAGGTTTGCCTTAAAAATTTTTTAGATCTCCATAATGTGACCGCTCTTATTTTTTTGGAAAGGGGTCCATAAAATGAACCCCTTTTAAAGAAAAGGGGCCCCTTTGTGTGACTACTCTTTTAGTAGAAAAATCTCCATAGTGGGGACCGCCTCTTATAGTTTGAGGTCCCATATGTGACCGCTCTTATTTGTAGGGGCTTTCCCCTAGTTTTGGGCTGCTCTTAAAATTAAAAAGCCCCATTTGTGTGAATGCCCTTAAAGTTTGAGGCCCTTTGGGTTTTACTACCTTATAGTAAAAGGCTCCATAGTTTGACCGGGGTCTTATGTTTGAGGCCCATAGTGTGGGCCGCTTTTTATAGTAAAAGACTCCATATGTACCACTCTTATAGGGAGAGGCCATATTGACTGCTCTTATAGTGAGGTCCATAGTGTTTACCCCCCTTTTTTTAGAGGTCTATAGTGGGACTACTTTTAGTAAGGAAAGGGTCCCAAAAATGGGGACCCCTTTTATAGTTAAAAACTCCATAGTGTCCCCAAAATGTGACTAAATTTATAGTATGAGGCTCCATATGGGGGATACCTTTTTAGTAGATCTCCATAGTTTTACCGCTCTTATAGTAGAGGGTCCATAGGTGAAAAGCCTTATAGTTTAGGCTCCCAAAAGTGTGCCCCTCTTATTGTAAGGCTCCTATTTGAACTCTTTATGTAAGGGCCCCCATAGTGTGACGGGTCTTTAAGTAGAAATTCCATAGTGGGGGACCGCTTTTTACAGTAGGGTCCCTAGTGTGAACGCTCTTATAAATTGAAGCTCCATAGCGTGACTGCTCTTATAGTAGAGGCTCCAGGTGTGACCTGCTCTTAAAAGGGAGAGGGGCCCATTTGTGACCGGGTCTTACAGTAGAGGGGTCCATAGTGTGACCGCTTTTTAATTTTTTAGAGGCTCCATATTGTGAAACCGCTCTTATAGTAAGGGGCCCATATTTTGAGCCCTTTTAGTAAGGCTCCATTTGTGTGACTTTCTCTTATAGTAAGGGTCTCCATAGTGTTTACCGGGTCCCTTTTAGTAGAGGTCCATATGTGACCGCTTTTTATAGTAATAGGCTCCCTAGCGGATGCTCTTATAGTAGATGCTCCATAGTGTTGGTCTGCTCTTTTAGTAGAGACTCCATAGTTTTGGGCCCTCCCCCTAGTAGAGGCTTCCTAGTGTGAATGCTCTTACATTGAGGACCCTTTGTGGGCCCCCTCTTTTAGTAAGACCCCCATAGTGTGACGGCTCTTTTTAGTTGAGATCCATAGTGGGGCCCGCTCTTCAAATTTTGAGGCTCCATAGGGGTGACTGGGCTTTTAGTAGAGGTTCCATATGTGACCGCCCCCTTAAAGGGAGAGGCTCCATAGGGTGACCACTCCCTTAGGAGGCTCCACAGGTGAGGCCTTCATATTTTGATGAACTTTCAGGTTTGACACCACAAAGTGTTTTGTCTTGGGAGGAGAGTTTTCCATTTTTGACCAAATCTCAGGAAATGGGGCAAAAGGGATTTATGAACCTAGGCAGATAAGATATATCGTGCCCACCCTCCCCTTTATGGAAAATTCAGCCCAATCCATACCTCCCCTTTTGTACCTGGGATGAAGTGCCACCCTAGGCGGTCACCTACCTTCACCTACTCCTCTCTCCGGCCCTTAGAGTAGATGCTTACAGGTAACTTAGCTTGCCCCCCATCCCCCGCTGTGGGTGCTATAGTAGGTGACAGACCTTCTCTCCATAGCTGTATTCATTTACTTGGAGGGATAATGCTCTTGAACTGATGATGGTGGGAAATCCTTCTGCAGACGACATTTGAACTCCTGTGCACTAGAAACATATTTATCTGCCAGAATCTCCTTCCTTCCACCACAAAGTTTCTAAAGATCTCATTTCTCCTGAGGGAGGCGCATATAATATTTATCAGGGTTTACTCTATTCTGCTCGGAAAAAAAACAAGAATCACAGAGTAATTAATTTTAAATTGTCATCAATTATATTGAACCACAAATGTGGAAGGAGGAAGCAATGGAGAGGATCCCACGAGCTGCAGCCGTGTACAATTACATACATGAGACTAATGGGGCATAAATGATGGCGCTGTCCGGGGCAGGAGACCCCCAGAGCCGCTCATCATTCCACCCGGCACAGCTGATTTCTTATTCTGAACACTCAGAGCTTATTACGGAGCGCTGATTCTTCAGGTCGAGTTGCACCTCTTCAGGTAAAAATATTCAGAAATATGCACATGTTAATGCTGGAGTTAGAGAAATGTTACAAGTGTTACAAAAAATAGAAACAAAGTAACAAAGTCAGCGAGACTTCCGATAGAAGGTGCAAATATGTAACCAAACATTTCCAAGGTTCAAACATTTTCTGCTGTTACAATGAACCTGGGATCCAAGCAGGGCCGGACTGGGAATAAAAATCAGCCCTGGCACTAAGCCCCCAGCAGCCCACATACAATATCCGCTTACAAAATGTCCCTTGTTCTCGCACCTCGCCACTTTCTAAAGTAAACTAAACTATAAAGCTGCTTTCACACAGAACATTTTTGGTGCGGTTTTTATGTGTTTTTGGTGCTTTTTGGGGAAAAGCAGAACAGTTAATGCTTTCTTTTTTCCCCACAA
>JAODAL010068314.1:0-16864 GCA_025379985.1 Phyllomedusa bahiana
CCCCCCGGCACGGGGGGATGATGAAAAACCCATAGCTCTCTTGAAAGCTGGGGATTTACCGTAATTGCGGGCGCCTTTCGCTGCGTATAACGCGTAACGCATGGCGAAGTGCGCGCCAGAATAAGCCGTGTAAACATACCCTTATAGTGAAGTGACACCAAGCTCTTTGCTTTGCTTGCACAAGGTTTATTGTGTGTTCACAAAGGGTAAAGCATGAAAAGCCCAGCATTCTAGAACACAAGGACAGTAACAGCCTTGTAGCCCTGTCTGGCCAACTCCAATTTTTCAAACTTGCTGGGATGTCTTAAGTGTTATGATTATGGGCTTTTCCAGCATCTGAACTATAAAATTAAAGAAAGGCTGCAGGGTCATAGCGCACAGAGCAACAGTTTCTCACACTAGTGTTCCCTGTGTGCTCCTCCTCAGCACAGTAGCAGGGCATGGCTTCAGTAGCAGGGCATATGAGCAGCAGACTACAGTTCCCATCCTGCATTGCTGACATCTATGTCACCCCTTGTATTTCCCTGGTCTCCACCATTTGTGCATCTCATATTCTGCTGAGCTTCTCATATTAGTTCCCAGTTCCACCCTTCTCACTCCACTATTTCAAAGATAACTAGCCTTCTTTTCTATAACTTCTAGTCCTGGAACTGAGCACACTCTACCATGAAGCTGCAATTAAACTACAGGCCGTAACCTTGGTGACAGGCTCTACACATCACATTTCATGGTGATTGTGTGTGGAACCTCATTACAACATATCTGCAAGTACTGTTGGTGTAAATATATATAATATAATATATATATATATTATATAATATTTATTTATTATTTTAATTTATTTATATATATGCCTATTGACAACTGTTTTATTAGCGCTTTTGCTTGAAGTGCTAAAACTACAAAAAGGTCAACATCTTGAACTCCAGAAAAGGACTTCTGTGGGTATTTGCTGTACTCTAAAGGCATGTTCACACGGCTTAATTGCGGGCCGTAATTACGCCCCGCAATTACGCCGTGTGGACGGGGGCGGGGCGGGAGCGCGGGAGTGAGCGGGGGGCCGGCACTTCGCCGGCCCATTCCCTTGCATTACCAGCGGCGCGTATACGCCGCTGGTAATTCACATGTCACTTATCTCCCCGTCCCGGCGGATTCGCCGGGCGGGAAGAGGAGACGAAATCCATAGTTCTCTATGAGAACTGTGAATTACCGTAATGAATGGCCTGTTTTCGGCCCGTAATTGGCGCACTTCAGCGCGTAATTACGGACCGAAATACGGCCCATTTTAAGCCGTGTGAACATGGCCTTAAAACAAGTCTGATTTAAGAGTTTTCCCCAAAATTTTTCAAAAGAGCTATTTTTAAAAGGGAATAAACCCAAAATTTTTTTTTTTTTAATAATTAAAAAATAATTTTTTTTTTTTAGGTTTTCTTCATTGTAGTTTTTTAATTGTTTTTTTTATTGATTTTAAATATCATTTTCGATTTTTTGCAAAATTATTAGGTTTTCTCCCGCCCCTCGGGGGAAACGTCTCTGACCCTTATTTCATTTTAAAAGGTTTTCTCACTACAAAGATTAGCTTTAAAAAAAAGGGTTTTTTTAAAGGAAGCCTTTTTCAAAATTACAGTGAAGGAAAAAATTTTTTGACCCCCTTGCTGATTGTGTAATTTCCCCAGAAAAAAGCATTTTCATCAATAATTTTATGGTGGGTTAATTTTAACTTGAGAATAAAATACCCAAAATAAAATCCAAAAAAATCCTTTGTTAAATTATTAAAAATTTTTTAATTTGCTGAGAAAAATAAGTATTTGCCCCTCCCAACCTTAAGGCTGGCTTCAGCCATTCGAGGGGTCATAATCAACTCGTATCGCTTTAAAAGACGTGTCTTAAATGAAAACCTTAAAAAACTCTGTCCACGACTAAAGAAATCTTTCAGAAAAAACTCTACACTAGGGGTTTGTTTCTAAGGATTAGGGAAAAGATAAGACCTGCACAAAGGGGGAAGGGCTAAAAAAATCAAAAGTAATTTTTTGGGTGAGAAGGGAAAACTGGGGGTGCAATAGAAAAAAAGGGGGAAAAATAAAAAAATGATGTCAATGCATAAATTGGTGCACCTGCAAAATTCACATCCTTGTATGGGGAAAAGGTGGGATCAGCCAAAATAAGGGGGGGAAATTTTAAGATTTCAAGGCACGGGACAGGCTCTTTGGCAAAATCAACTTGCGGGTTTTTTGGAGGAAGGAAAATGCTCCCTATGACTCAAAGAAACCGCCCCCATTGTCAAGCGGAGGGGGAAAATTTTTGGGTTTTGGGGGCGTTTCTGAAAGGGGCAAAAGTACTTCACTGATCAGGGGAGAAAGGGGGACCCATGTACCATAAAATCCTGGGCAAACCCCCTTCCTTTCCCCCCGGGGACATTAAAAATGGTCTTCCAGCAAGAAATGACCCAAACAATACCCAAGGCCAAAAGGGTGGTCAATAAAAAATTTAAGGTAGGGAGGGGCTGCCAGCTCCAGCCTTAATCCCATAGAAAATTTGGAGGGGTTTGAAGCCTGAGTTGCCAAGCAACAGCCTAAAATCTTAATGATTTAAAAATGATCTGTAAAGAGGGGGTGGGGCCCAAAATTTTTCCTGAATATGCGCCCAAAACCCCATCATCAACACAAAAACGTTGGGCTGCTACTTCCAACAAGGGTTTTGCCCCGTTTTTGTTTGCCGGGGGATCAAAAGTTTATTTCCACGAAAATGCAAATAAATGTTATAATTTTTCAATGGGGTTTTCGGGGTTTAATTTTTGGTTTTTCTATTTTCCAATGTTAACATTAACCTACCCTTTAAAATTATAAAATTCTTTCTTTTTCGTGGGCGAACAAACTGCAAGGGATCAAAAAAAGTTTTTTTCACTTTAATTGGTCAATAGATTTTTCTTTAGTCTGGATAAATACTTTTATCAGCTCTCTGGTGCACACAGGTTCCTATGAAAACCTGCTAAAACAAAGAATCTGTTATCTGTTTTGCAAAAAGAAAGGGTAGGGGGTGATGTCCCCACTGACTGATCATGGAAAAATTTTTTATCTAACAAATTAGCTTCAGTAAACAAAGGGACACGGGTGTGAGTACTGAAAAAACATGGTAATTGTAATTTGTTTGAGATAAAATTCCGCCTGTCAGAGTAACAACTCTTAAAATTGAATTTGTTAAAACACTGTAAAACCCCTACCCTGAGAGACAGAGTAATGCAAACTGCTTTGAGTCAGGGGAAAACCTGAGAGAAAACTCCTTTTTAAGGAGAGTGTATCAAGACTTATCATACATATTCTTTCATACTTTCTTTTGCACAATTCTGAAGATCATTTTAGGCATTATTTTGTCATAACAGCAACCCCTCGGGATGTTACAGCCCCTTTTTGGGACAGAAGTAGAATGCTTTATGTGTAAATTTTTTAGTTTTTTTTTTTGTTTTTGTTGAATTTTAACAGTCCAGCAATATGTAAAAATGAAGTAGCCTGATTTTAGGACAGGGAAGCAGCATAGAAATGAAGGGCAACATGCCCTAATAGGGATGTGCCATTTTTTGGGTGTGTTTTGCGCCAAAAAACTGTTGACGCCCTATTCTCTATATAAACTAGGAGCATTTTACGCCAGGCATGACACTTTTGAATGCACCTAAATTTGGCCTCAAATTATTTTTAATTTATGCTATGGCCAGATTTTTTTTCGGTTTTATTCATTAGGCGCACTTCACACTGATTTAAGGAGCCCTTAAAACTGCTGTGGCGGTGCCTCTTTTGTGACATGTTGGCCTAAATCTTTGCCACAGTCCTGGGCATCTGTCTACAAAATGCTGGCTGCTGTTTTTAGCATCCTACATACTGTATGTACACAGACTGTTGAAAAAGAGTAAGGGCCCGTTCACACGTTAATGGACAAATACCAGTCGGTTTATCCGGTTTGTCCTGTTTGTGTGCCATGCACACGGCCGCAGGGGGCGGGGAGACTCCCCCCCGATGAGCAGAGAAAAGCCTTCCATCTTCACGTTCACTTGCACATATTCCGTCCGAAAACCGGACGGAAGAATGTGCAAGCACAATGTTCTTTGGGCGGCTCATGGGTGGAAAAAAAACGTTGGCCGGAAAACGTTAGACAACATTGTCAGTGTGCCAAAATTATCACCATTGTGGCGTGAGCTGCTGTTAAACTAGGCAGCCTATGGATATGCTAAATGTTTAAGTTTGTGCTGTTTAAGCATTAGATAGAATTAATACATTTCCCCCTAAGGCATGGTTCACATCTGCGTCAGAGGTTCCATTCAGAAATTCTGTGGCAGATTTCACCATACAAAACTGAAAAAATAGACTACGGTGGCAACGTTACACACCCCACTGTAGTCAATGAGTCCGTTGGTCACGATTGGTGTCTGTTGTAAAACAGGTACAGTTTTAAACGAAGCCTTCAACGCACATGTGACCCAGGCCTAAAAGTGTGCTGATTGGTTTATAAGATGTCATGGAGAATTTATTTGCACTTCACATATTAGTTTTAAATGCTTTTTATACACGTTAAATAAAATATTAAGTTCCAAATGGTAACAACCCATTTTATTTTTTTTTTTATAAATTTCATTTTTTTCTTCAATAATTCCCCTTTTTAAATTGAAAAAATGTTATTTAAAATTAAAGGGTTTGGGAAATTCGGATTTAAAGGTTTGTTCTGCCCAAAAAAAAAAAACCTTTTCCCAAAAGCTAAATTGCAACCCCCGTAAAATTTGGTAAAAAGAAATTTTAGCGTGCAAATTTTTTATTGTTTAAGGAGTTAAATTTTTTAAAAAAAATTTTAAAACACAATCTTTAATTTTTGGAAACAATCATAGAGGTTTTCTACATTTAAAATTTTTAACTGTATTTCCAAATTTCTTTTTTGTCATAGAAAAAACCCTCAATCATGAAATATCAAATTTCCCCGCTGGGGTTTCTTTTCTGGGGTTTGGTTTCTAAGGTGGGGTTGTGTACATTTACCCAATTTTCCGGACCCTTTTACATTTCTATTATTTCCCCACATAGTTACATTGAAAATGGGCATATTTCACGTTATTCCCGTTTTCCCGGGGGGGCAGAAAAACCTTGGCCCTTTTTGGAAGGGGCATAGGCCTTCCATGTTGTCTTCATCAAAAACTCTGAAAAATGCCCTAGGGCCTACTAAATTTTACAATTTTTTGGGGATTTAGGATCTCAGTGGAGAGAATTTCCAGCCTTTTAAGGCTTAAAATATTAAAAAGTCTCACATTTTCCCGGGAAAAAACACTTTTTTGAAAATTTCTGAAAAATGATCAGTAAGTTAAAAAAAATTTTGGGGTTCTTCAACCTGCAAAAAAAACCTCCAAAACCCTTTTTTTTATGGGGAGTTTTTTCCCAAGAATTGAGCCCCTTTAAAATTTAAATGGGAAAACCCCCTTTTGGAAAAAAAACTGTTATAAAAGTATTTTAAATGCACAGCATGTTTGAAACAAAAAAATTTTGGTTACATATACGTACTTTACGCCCCACACACTGCACACCTGCCAACTTTGAAATATAAGTGGGTTACTCTAGAATCGTTTTTGCCACGTGGGCCTAATCTTAGAGGGGGGAAAGAGAATGAAAAAATAAAAAAAAATAAAAATCGGGGGAGTTTGTTTGCTAAAACCTTTAAATTGCGAAACTAAAAAAAACAAATGGGGTTTCCAAAAAAAAAATAAATTCGGGGCAAAGATTTTTGACTGACGTGCGCACTGTCAGGGAAAAAAAAATTTTGAGTTTTTTTCCCCCGTTAATTTTATTCTTTTTTTTGTTTAAAAAATCCCCCAGAGCCATACAAATCAAAAAAATTTTTCCTAAAAAGGGAAAAAGGGCTTTGTCTATTAGTTTTGTTATTTTGTACAAAAAGTCTTTTAAACCAGCCTGTTTATTTTGGGTCTATAATGCAAAGCAGGAGTGGAAAGAACATAAAAATGGCTTTAAAACTATAAAAAAAGCGCAGCACAGAAGAAAATTTGCTGATTAGTTTCACATTTTTAAAAAGGGGGTTTTGAACTTATTTTCCTCAAGGGACCAAAGGTTTCCCCCCAAAGGGGAAGTGGGCAGTTAAACAGTTAAAATTTTCCTTTTTTTGGGTATTCCCTTTTCATTGATTAGCTTTTAAAAAAGGATGCAGAAGGGGAAAAGAGAATTATTAAAAAAAATAATGTGCTTGTTTTTTTGCTTTTCCTTCCCCAAATAGGCATTTCTCATCCCCCTGGTTTTTTAACAGGTTTTTTTAACTGGTTTAACCCCCCTTTTCTCTGCTTTAAAAGACCTGGCTGGGATGGTGAAGTAAAATCAATGCTGTGGGTTTTTTCAGGGAGCCAGGAGCTTGTTTAAAAACTGACAAACTTTAAAAACCCCTTTGTGGAAATGTTGCTTTTTCCCCGCTTTAAAAAACCCCCCTTTAACCCCCTATGTTAGCAAAAAACTCAACTAGGGAAAAGAAAACTAAAATGCCCCCCACTGCTGTTAAAAACGCCCACACCTAAAAAAGGGTGGAAGCCCCGAACTGAAAGTGAAAAAACAGGGTCTGTGAAAGTGCTAGAGGGAAACCCCCTTTTAAATTTGGAAAAATAGGGAAACCCCCTCAATCTGCACCCATCTTCCTATTTGGGGATGGCTAGGGGGCCGAGTTTGGGGTTCAGGGGGCTGTGCCCCCCCCCCCCCCGCCTGCAATTTTTTTAAAAAGAGAGTTTGAGAAGGTGAGTGCCCAACTGCTTCACTTTTTTTCAAAATTTTGGAGCACCCCCATAAAATGATGTGGGGGCCCCAAGTTTTACATCTGCTTTAAAGGGGGTTTTTTTCTTTGGGCGTATACTGCTTCCACCGCAGATTTTTCTTTTGGAAAAGCTACAGATTTTTTCCCCTGTGGAAAATCCCCCGCCCTTTCCGATTATCTGCAAATCCTGAATTTCAGACTGAAGGCATGACCCCTAAAAAAAGGTAATGGGGTTAAAAAACACTATAAAAAACTTTTTGCATAAGCAAACAGAAATTGAAATTGCATTAAGCCAGGGAAAAATTCAAAAAAAACCAAAAAATGGGAAAAAAACATTGAAATAATCAACATCACTGAAAAAGATCAATACGGTAGATGCATTCAGGGAAATTTAAAATTGGGGGGCCCAAATTTTTTTGCCCGAAAAGGGTTCCCCCCAAAATTTTAAAATAGAATTAAAAATGTCCCAATGTAGGAATAAGAAGAGGGGTTTCAGGGTTTCGTAGTGGGCCCGGGCTTTTAAAATTAAACATAAAGGAAAAATTTTTCTGTGGTTATTGTTAAAAATTTAATGATCTCCTCTATGGGGTGTAAATTAATTATATTCAAAATTTTGGGGTTTGAAATTTTTTTTTAACATTTTAGTGCTGCCTTTCCCAAAAACGCAGGGAAACTGGCCAGCTTCAAGAAGGCCCCTAAAACCCATTTACAAAGAAAAGTTTGGGGGGTTTTTAGACTTGATTTTAAAATTTTCAAATGGAAAAAAAATGGGACATGGTTTTTAAATTTTGGGGTACTAAGGCCAGGTTTTTACCCAAAACAAGTGTCCCTTTTTGGGGCCCCAGATGATCAAAACTTGATGAAAATTGCATTAATGTTTTTTTCCCCTTTTTTAAAAAAATACAACAGTTTGTTTAATTGGGCATCAGAAAAAGGGTTTGTGCCATGCATACAGTGGTGTGCAAAAGTATTTTTCCCCCCCCCTGATTTCTTATCTTTTGGGTTTTGTTACACTTAAAAATTTCATTCACCAAACAAATTTAAAAAGCAAACATAACACAGGAAGGGGGGGAAAAATTTCTTTTTCTCCCATGTATATTCTGAATAGCAGCAAAAAAAGGTATTTGTTTTACTGTATTCTGTGTGTACCCTAGGAGCAGCCCTAGGGTTTTAAAAAGACTAAATGTATTCTATGTACTTTTTGCCACAAAAAAACCCCATATAACCCGGGGGAAAGATTTTCCAAAAATTTTTGTCAAAAAAAATTTGACTATGTTTGGGTCCATTAAAACCCCCTGGGCCCACCCCCTTTTTAAGGGTGTGTAAGTACCCCAAAAAACAAACTTTTTTGAAAATGGGAAAATAAATTAAATGATAACCAGGGAAAATTAAACACCCTTTTCCAAAGTATGGACAGCTTCACCCTCAAAAAAAACGGCGGGGATGCATGAAATTTGGGGGTGTTATTGGGAAATTTCATGCCATTTTAATGGGTTTAAAAAGCGAAGTTTTATTTAAATGGGGCACATTTTTAACCCTTGTTACGACATTTTGGGGGGGGATACCCAAATTGAAAGGGGTCTAATGTTCCGGTGGATTGCGCCTAAATGTCGTAGGAAGCTATAAATTTGTAGCTTTCTACGGTTCAAATGGGGCCCCCGCCTCCCGAGACGGGGCCCTTTTTCGAGAGATTTAATAAAGTTTGAAAAGGGGGTTTGCCTGATATTTGGGTTTTTAAAAAACCCCAGGGTAACTGGCACACCCCCTTCAAAACCCGTCACCCCAAAAAAAATTTCACATTTCTGGGGGCCTATATTATGGGACATGTCCTGGTTAATTCGGGTTTCCCCCCCAAATTTTCCCGAATGAACGCCCCTATAGCGCTTGAAAAATGCCCCTTTTGGGGGAAATTATGAGGGCAGGGAGGGTTGTTTGACTAAATTAACTTTTTTGTTATCTTGCTAGGTTTTGGGCTACAAAGCAGTCAAGTTGAAGCTCACCACTTTTCTTTGTTTGCTATGGTAATTTTCCTTGGGGGGTTTTTAAATTTTCCTTGGTAAAAATTTTTTCCAGTACTTTTTGTACAACCAAGGGAAAATGAAAAAAAAAATACGAAGTAATTTAAATTTCCGGGACTCAAAAAAATTTACTGTCAAACCATGTATGTACCCAATGCATTTAAAAATTTTAACTTTTCAAAAGTGAAATAAACGAGGTGGACAGGTTTAATATACAATTTGGGAAACCCCCAAAAATGGCAAACAAGCCCTTTTACAAAATTTACATGAGTTTTTGAAAGTTTTTGCATCTCACATACAATGGAAGTGCTTTTTGGGAAAGGGGGGGCCTTGGGTTATTTCTAGGGGGACTTGAAAAAAAATTGGGATTTGGGGTGAACAAAGCCAATTAATAAAAATTTAAAAGGGAATTTTAAAAAAAACAAAATTTTAAAAAATTTTCCCCCAGATTTATCAGACAGCAAGAACCACTGTGATAAAAATTTTTTGCATGGCTTTGTAATTTTTAGACAATATTTTGTAAAAAGTCCCATATTTACATAATTGAACTTTAAAAATGGGGTTTTTAAAAAATTTTTTGTGAGAAAGGGCAAATTTTGAGGGGTGCCCTAATCTAGCCCCCGCCCAAGCAGAGCACCCGCCCCCAAAAGGGCAAAACCCCCCACTCAAACCTCTACCCAAACTATTCCCCATTAAAAAATGGTTTCCAAACGGAAAAAAAGGGCAAAAATGGGCAAAAAAACAGGAAAAAAAATAAGAAAGGGGCAGATGGGGCCAAGGTGGGCACCCCGGAGAGAAAAACGCAGAACCAAAGAAGCAAGCAGGAAATTTTAAACCCCGAAAGACACGCCCCGTTCCCGGGGCCAAAAAAAAACCCAACCCCGCAAAATCCCCAAAATTGAGCACCCAAACCCAAAAACTTAAAGGGCACCGTGCAATTCAAATGAGTAGGCAGACCGGAAGAGGGTTTTAAAAACCCCGCCCCACCGGGAAATTTGGGCCAAGTCTTAACACCCCCAAATACCAAGCAGGGAAACCCCGGTTTAGGCCCGCCCAAAAGACCCGCCCTTAAAATCCAATAAACGCAGTCCTAAAATGGAGGGGGGTGGGAAAAAGGGGTTTCCCAAATTTTTGAAAAAAGGGGCTCTGAATACCTTTAAATCCTGCAGTGTTTTTTAGAATGTAGTTGGGCCATTTTAAATTTTTTTTAAACAAAACTATTTTTTTTTACAGAAACCCCAAAATTTTTGGCCCTTTTGAGTTGGGGGGAAAAAAAACTGGTTTGGGGTTTTCAACTACTCTAATAGTGGGTAAAAAATCCTTGTCCCCTTAAATTTCTTAAAAAAGTGGTAAGGGAAGCAAATTTTGAAAACCCTTTTCTTTTAATTTTTTTAATTTAAAAATTTTCCTTGACATGATTTTTTTGCTGGCCCCATTTAAAAGCAAACCGGCTATTTACTCAAATTTTAGAAATGCGAGGGTTAAAGGGTTTTTGCTTTTCCTTTTTTTGGATCAAACATTATTTCAATTTTCTCCCACTCCTTTTGATCAAAAAATTTTTGGTTTTTTCAAATTTACCAATTTTTCCCCAGATAGCAATTAAATTGCTTTAAGGGTTCTTTTAAAAAGATAAAGGGGAAAAAGTTTTTTCCATTTATATAGGTTTTTATAGTTTAAAAAAAAATAAAAAAGGGAAAAACATTTTGGTTTTTTGGGTTTTAAATGTCTTTTTAGTAAAATCCAATGGGAAATATGTCAGTTGGCCCGGGGTTTTTGTCTTTCTCCAAAAAACTAAAATCAACTGAAAATTTTTCTGCTCGAGGAAATTTTTTTTAGTTTTGAAAAAAGCCTTTTTTCTTTATTGTTGTTGCCTTTTGGTTTTGGGGCCCTGGGAACCCGCAGGGTGAAGGATAAAGGTTTTACATTGAGCCCTAGCCCTAGGCCCCACAAGAGTAAAAAGCAATTTTCCGAATACAAAAAGTGATTTTTCTATTTGGGTTTTCAGAGTCCCGATCCCGAGCATGATTGGACTTTTGGGCCCCTGAAAAAATCCAAACCACACAGAACCAAAAATGGGAGGGGAAAAAAGAAGAGTGGGGCAAACCAAAATAATTCACCACTCAGTCTAAACTAAACTGCAGGCCCAAACAGAAGTAACAGTTTTATGGTTTGGGTTTAAAACCTGCCCTTTGCCCCACGACAAATGCAAAGGAATCAGGCAGGGTTTAGGGGGTGACACTAAGGGAAAAAATTTTTTTTTTAGTCACAGAATTAAAAGGCCCCAAATTTTAAACCCCTGTTGTAGGTAAAAAGTTTGAAGGGGTTTTTTAAGAGGCTATACGGAATAAACTCAAATGAAAATAAATTTTATTTAAATCCAACCAGCAAAGGGTTTATGAAAGGGTTGGCCCGTCAAACAAATCCCCCTCAGCTTCTATGAAAAAGGGTTAGTTGTAGACTGGGGTCGGGGGTGTGATTTTGGTTTTTATATATATCCCAGAATTTTTTTTTAAAGCATTTGATTCGGTGCACATAAAAGGTTGGAAAATAAAATGGAATGTTGGGGTGGGGTAAAATGTTTGGAAATGGGTAAAAATGGTCAGTTTATAAAAAAAAAGGTTTTATGATTAAAAGTACATACTCAGAATGGATTCCCTTTTTTTAGTGGGGACCCAGTATTTGGGGGCCCCCAACCTCTTTAAAAATTTTTTATAAAAAGATGTTACCCAAAAATGGGTTTCACATTTTAAAAATCAAAACCTTTTTCAGATGATTTTAACTCTCTAAAAGTAAGAAAAACAATAAGGTTTAAGTTTTATTACAAAAGGGGTCTGGATAAGTTGGGGCCTTTGGGAAAAAAGGGGGGATGAGGGTTTTTTACAGATAAATGCCGGGTTTTAAAATGGGAGGAAAAAAACCATTCCCAAAGATTACAAATTAATTAAAAACGGGGGGAAAAAGGGGACTGGAGGATACTTTTTGGGGAAAAACCCCGGGGGGGCAGTAAACTTTTAAATGTTTTCAGCCAGTGTCGGCAGGGAGGCCCGGGAAACAGGGTCATAAAGGGGGGGTATTTAAAAATGGCTAAATACTTTTTGATGAGAAAAAAAATTCTCTCATTAAAAGGCACTGGCCAACCACACAAGGAATATTTTGTAAAGTTTTTCCTTTGTGCAAGAAAAGACGTAGAGATTGAACAGGTTCAAAAGCGGGCAAAAAAAAATAATTTAAAAAGGGCTGGGTGGACCAAATTTCCCCGAAAGATTTCAAGTTTAAAGGGGGTTTAAAAAAAAAGTTTGGGTTTTGGGGACATAAAACCCTTTTTAAAATATATTAAAAGGCAAAAAAAGAGATCTCTCCCCAACATCCTTTTTTTTACCCCGGATTGTATCTAGAACAAGGGGGGTTTTCCCCTTCGCCAAAAAGAAAAGAAAAACAAAATACAAAATAAAAAAGGGATTCTTTTCTATAACTGCAGTGAGATGTGGGAAATTGTCCCTGGTGAAATTCAAAGGTTTAAAAAAAGGGGTTGGGGGAAATTTTTTTTAAATGTAACATATAACAAGTTAAAAGGGACTAGGATTTGGGGGGGGGAGGGTGTTGTTTCCCGGGATTTATTCTGATTGTTTAGATTGGAGGGGAAAAGGAATTTTTTTCCCCAAAAAGGGACCCAAATTGGCTTTTATCTCAAAGGGGGTTTTTTTTCCTTTCCCCTGGGTCAACACTATAGCAATATGGGTGAACTGGTTTTTGGGCGTCGTCTTTTTTTTAGCCTTAAAAAGCTATGTAACCTTTTGGAAAAGCTTTCCTTAAACCCTTTGAAAGGTTTAAAGCCCTTAAAGGGGGGTACAGCATGTGCCTGTAGGGAAAGTGTCCCCTTGGGGTTTTCTTGGTGGAAAAGGGCAGTTTTTTGTTTGGTCAAAACAATAAAGGGTTTCTGACTCTGAAACAATACGGTGATAAGGGCCAAAATTTTTGGGGGGGCCCCTTTCCCGGGTTGTCTGCAGTTTCGGGTTTCAAGGGAAATTTTTACGTTCCAAGTCGAGGCCAAAGAAAAAGCCGGTCTCCCCAGGGAATTGGGGGGGCGTGTTGCTGCCTTCATTTTGTAGCGACGTGAAAATTGTTTAAGGAGGGCTCTTGCCCCAGGATTGGGAAGCCAGTTTGGGGATGGTGGGGAAATGATTGCTGGTGTTGCTGGAATGGAAAATCCAGACCCCAAAGGGTTTGAGGGAAAATTTTGTGTTTAGTTTTGGGGAGGTGTTTTTTTTGTTTTGTTTATTTGGTCGTTACTGAATTCCTAAGAATAAAAAGACCAAGGCTTGTGTTTTTTAAAAAGAAGCCGGAGTCAGACTGTATATTTGTTTCCAAATTTCCCCTTAACCCAAAACTGCGATCCACAGAGCTAAAGAACCCTTTAGACGGTTTCCCAAAAATGGCATGGGCCTGTTTTAGAGTCCATAAACCCACAACAAAAACCCAAAAAAAATGAACGAAAAAATAAATAAAAATCAAATCAGTTTTTGCCCTGACCAAAACCCCTTTTCCTTTAAAACAACATTGAAATTTTTTAGGTACACTTGTAAGGTTTTTGATGGAAATTTAACAGAAAAGGTTTTTTTTCTAAACATCCCGGAGAAAACACAGAAAGTAGACTTTCCCCAAATCCCTCTTTTATGTAATTAAATAGGAGAATTAATACTTGGGGGGTCAGGGCCCGGGGTGCCCACTCATCACGTCCCGGGTCCTTGTTTTTTCGGTAAAATAAATTTCGTGACATTGGTGTTTGTTTTTGGGGCCTCGTTTTTCAGAAAAAATTTAAATTTTGGGGCCAAACGGACCATCATTTGGGTTTGGGGTGACTTACGCAGCCTTTTTGCTACATTTCTTCCACACCTGCCATAAATTATTGCACAGTGCTGTATATGATACATAAAACATAATAGTCGGATTTATCAGTACTATCTAAAATACAAAGCAAATTTAAACGCAGTCTGAGGTTGCGACAAATTTATCTCAATTGCACATTTTTATATTCTCTAATTGTACCAACAATTGATTGGCTTACTTTGCACAGATAAAAACATTTTGGTGCATCTAAAGCCACTTCCTCTTTTTGAGTCAGGTTTCGCAAACACTTTAATAACAATGTCTAAAATGAGAAGCACCGTATTTTGGCACATTTTACAACAATGTCTTAGCAAAACACCATTTTAAATCTGCACTAACCCATTTCAAAACTGAGAGAAAATTGTTCTTATTGTGAAAATATCTAATTATACAAAATTAACACAATATGTAGGCTTATTTAAGTATTATATTATTTTTCCATCTTCTCTAGCCTCATTTATTTTGTGTGCCCATCTTCAGGCCTTAAATATTAGCAATATTCTCTCAATATTACATGTTAATAACTATTGATACTGATTGGTAAGGTCACTGACTCTAAAGGCATCATATGGCAAACTTGTGCATCTTGTGAATTCTAAAGGGTATTGACTGATTTTCGCAAGCTGCTACAATCATCCATGCTCCTCCTATTAATCATCTATGCTCCTCCTATTAAGCTTTATCACCTTCTAGCACTACCAGTCTGACTATTATGGTTGCTGATTCTTTACTGTGTTTTAATAATAATAATAATAATAATAATAATAATAATAATCTTTATTTATATAGCGCCATGATATTCCGCAGCACGTTACAATTTAGAGGGTATAAGTACAGTACCCCAGCCTGTCCTTTGTCAGCTATAACTATTTAAGCTATTTAGGTGACTGCCGTCTAGGGTTTACTGGTGTAGTTCATTACTTCTTGCAGGGGTTAAGGGCAAAGAACATTCTCTTAGGCTCAACATGGCAAATCACCTCCAAGCCAAATTCCTTAATAACCTTAGTTATCTCTGAAATATTTAACTGCCAGTGTAGCTGCACAATACTTGGACACGTACACATTGCTATGCATAAATATAATGTAATATTTAAATACTATGGACTTCTTGTGCTACCTTTACAAAAAGTGCCTTTCAGAAATTGGCAGTGGTTTTGACAGTTCAGTCTTTGACCGTATACAAGTCAAAGAGTCCAGGCAGCCCTCTTGTTAATTATAATAAACCATTTGAATACTCTACCCTACCTCGAGAGCATGTAAATTGAAAAGGTGTCAATATCTGGCCCAGGAAGTGTTACTGCTATTGTACCTGTTCTGAAGTCACAGCTTTAGGCTCCACTTACGGGAAAAGTTACCTAAAACAACATAGTATGAACTTTTTCTTGTGATTCATGTAATTCTTTAGTATAGCTGTCTCTAGCCATGCCTTTGAGCACTTTGACACTATGTACTTTGAAACAAATCCAAGAAAGTTGCTGTTCTGGAAACGGCACTGCAGGGTTCCTGAAATGTGCAATTCTTCAAAAGTCTTTTTGTCATTAGCTTGTGCCTATTCTACTTAACATGTTTTTATCACCCAACCATTGTTAACAATGTGTTTCACTGTAAAGTCATCTTGTAAAAATTTCAGGAATTCGAAATCCTTCTGTTAGACATTTCAACAACTTCTCTTGAGAGGCTTATTTAACACCTTAAAACAGATCTGCCCAGTCATTATAAATGTAAGGGTCATGTTTATTGTGGTCTGTAAAAATGTGCTGGGAATTAAAATATAATTAGAATACCAAAATATATAATTATTATACACGATCTGTATGGTCTATTTATAACCTTGCATTTTATCATTTATGCTTCAACAATATAGTATTGAGAGTCAGAACTACAAATTCTGGGACAAAAAGATTCCTCCTTTTTTGTATCAATAAATACAATAGTTTACTTTAGTGGTCTATAGATTGTAAAAGTTAAATATTTGCTTTATTCACATATCAGATCTATCACAACCGCAAAGACACCAGCATCTATTGCACCATTAGAATGTGTGCAACATTTAAACACTGTCTTAACTTTGGGTCATAGTTATCAGCCAACCTACAAAGATCCTACATTGGTCTCTAGCTTATGTCATAACAGTTATCCTATAATTGAGGTAGAATCAGATGCAAGTAGTGCGGGGAGGTTACAGCCTCATTCACACTACTTACTGCAGCTTTTGAATGTGTTTTCCGTTGGAATGGATCCTCAGCAGAGAAGAGACATAAAGGAACTATTTATTCTTCTTCTCAGTTTAAATCCAGATCTAGTTTTAGCTAAAGAAAACAAATACAAAACTGCACTGTGTGAATAAGGTCTCCTGAGGCTACCATGAAACTAATCACCTTGGCAGTGGCAACTAGTTAAAATTAATAATGTTTTTGTGTAGCTAAAACATTGTAAAAACACAACATTAATTTTTTTAAATGGCACATAAAATTAGTGGCAACATTAACCCTAATGTCCAGCATGTCAAAACTGGAAATTAAAAAAACTGGCTACTGATTTATTACAATCCAGTTGGTCAAGTCAGTACATTATTACGCCTGTCCCAGATTGCACCTAGTTTCAGTGGTCAGCACAAGCACAGTGTTCACAATATGGAGAAGGAGCAGGGCACTTCTGGAAAGAAGGCCAATAAAGGCAACATTAAAAAATAACCCAACTCTTGCTGTCTTTCCTGGAGTTGGAATGGAAGACTCTCAATTCAAATGTTCAGCTTGTGCATTTAGGGTTGTCTGTATGAAACAGATGGCAGTGCTGATATACAATCTCAGAATCCTCCAGGTGGATGTTGGCTAATGGACGGCTTATGAATAAGGTCACTTGTCATCACTATCAGAGGGACTGGACTCACGAGGTAGTAGATGCCGACGACTTCTTTCCCACAGTTTACTGACATTAGCTGTCTCTGTCTCACTACTGCTTGTGAAACTGTCTCTGAAGCTTGCTAAGGGAGGACGCACTTTAGCCCCTTTAACAGTAACTGAGCCCTCAATAGCCTTGCGAAGCTGAAAAAAAAACAAGATTTTGGTTTATTACAAAACATCATTACATGTATGTTAAGAAAATGTCACATGCACTGGGCAGAAGTTACCTCTCTCAATGTCACCATCCCAATAAGTCTTCCTATGAAGTGAAAACGTGGT
>JAODAL010068315.1:0-16864 GCA_025379985.1 Phyllomedusa bahiana
ACCCCAAAGTGTTCAACCCCAGTGCTGTCTTTACCTTCCCCTTATAAAAAAATAAAACATGCAAAAAAATAAAAGAAACCCAATCAGTTTGTGCATTGGGGGAAAAAAAAATCCACATTTTTGGGTTCTTTGGGAACCTAACCCTTAGGGGAAAAGGGCAAAGGAAAAAACCACTCAGCTGCTTTTAGAATCACAGCTCTTTTACAAAAAATTTTGTTTGACCAAGTGAGCACACTGGGGGGAAAGGGCAGGGGAAAAATCGCGGGGCCCAGATTCATTTTCAAACAAATAAATTTTTCCCCCTTTTTGAAAAAGCTAAAGGGGGGGAAAACCCAGCGGGAAAATACTTCATGTAAAACCCCTTAAGCGAACGCCTGAAAAGTAGTTAATACCAAACATTTTTTTAGTTTTGCCCCCTTCGTTTAAACAGTTAATTTTTTCGTTTTTCAATTGCAGTTGTTGAGCCTCTTTTTAAATTTTCGAGACGGTCTGTACTCTATGGGAATATTTTAATTTTTCTTATAAAAAATGCAAATTTTTTTAATTTTTTTTTTAAAATTTTTTTTTAAAACCATTCACTTTTCACATTTAAAAACTTTTTAATAATTCTACGGGTTTTATTAGGTCTGTGTAAACCAATAGTGTAGGGTTTTTTGTATGTGAATTTTGCACAATTTTTTTTATTATTTTTTTTTTTATTTATTTTATTTTTTTTTTTAATTTTTTTTTACTTTTTATGTTTTTTTACTTTTTTTTTTTTAAATCCCCTAAGGGATAACTGTTTACTTTTTTTTTTTTTACCCTTATTTTTTTTACAATTCAAATGCTAATACATTATAATCGGTCAGTCTGACCAGGGGGATCAGGACAGCACCCGTCCCCTTCCCCGATCATGGGTTTTTACCAGACAGCCCGGGGCACCTAGTCCCCCCGGCTGACTGTGCAGGGGCCCTTCCCGGGCTTTGCGGGCACCGGGTTTTTCCATCACCCGACAGAGCAGGGAAAAACCCCTTTGAAATTTTCTGGGTGAGAACTTGGGGAATCAAAGGGGTTAAAGCACTGAAGGGGAAAGGTTTTCCCCTGTCCCCAGGGTTTTTAGGCTTTTCGGGATCAGTCCCCGGGTTTTACACCCCGATCCACACTGTTGCGCACCGGGTGCCGCAAACTCCGATTTTTCCCGCAACGCCAAAAAACGCCCGCGCAGATGAGCGACCTGAAATGCCTGACGTCAAAAGACGGTGGGCGGTCGTTAAGGAGCTAAAGGATGTCATGTTCCATGTTGATATACCATCAGAGTCTGATAGGAACCCGCACTTATCTCCTGAACGGGACCCAAAAGTGTTTTGGCTC
Organism: Phyllomedusa bahiana; assembly: GCA_025379985.1. NCBI lineage: Eukaryota > Metazoa > Chordata > Amphibia > Anura > Hylidae > Phyllomedusa > Phyllomedusa bahiana. The sequence continues at coordinate 1,351 of JAODAL010068315.1, forward strand.
CGAATGAATAACCGGTCTCCATTCTGTCCTATAGGAGTTCTGAGAACAGGTGACTACATTAAAAGTCACTCTTTGTTTTCTTGTTGGATTCCCATTTTTGTTGGAGACTATCTGAGTACTGGTGAACACACCTCTCACGTGGGTCTCTATTATGAGTTGACACTCTCCGAGGTCCGTTCTCAAGATAAGTGCAGGTCCCAAAGGGACCCCCACCTGTCGGACTTTGATGGCTTCTCCTATTGATCTTCACTTATAATTGGTAGTATCAATGAACGTGCGTACCACCACCTTTCACCTGCTTCACCGGAGATCCTGAACCCTTTTACACAGTATTCAAATCACAATCGGGTTGAGTATAAACGTAAAAACGTATTTATTAACTTTTTCCATCACATACTGCTATTTCTGCAGATAAAATTCATTGGTACTTGCGTTTATTAGCACACATAGTCCATGGTAGTGGGTACAACTGCGGGCTCTCCAAACATTTTAAATGCAGCCGAAATAGCATGGTTTCCGCCATCTTGATAGCATACCACTAACGGGCGGGCCCAAACGCAATTGCGCAACGTTTCGGGAGAACCCTCCCCCTTTCTAAAGCGCAGATTGAACAAATCTTCTCTACCTATTTAAGTGCTAGCTACGTACGCTATAAATCCATTAACCCTTTCCCATCATATAAACATCTTTAAACTGAAGCTTTCATTTATTCCTTTTCGGGCTAAGGTGTTAAAAATCATATACCAGCGGTGCTTCACGCTGCAACAACCGCTTCCCTCTAAATGCCTGTCCTTCCTTTTCCCGTAACATGCTCCAACATGCCCACCTGAATCCGATACATTATGTTTGCACTCAACAAAGTGCCTTGCTACACTGTTTTCTCCAAACCCTTTCTTTTTTTCCCAATGTTTCTTTCTGTCTCCTGATTTTTCCCAATGCAAAGGGATACTTTAAATCGATGCTCATTAAGCTGGTCTTAACGCATGTGTGGTTTTGGCCGACATAGCCCTTACCGCACGGGCACTTTAAAATATAAATAACGCTTTTTGTATCACATGTGCATGAGCCCTTTACAAAAAAACTTTTTTCCACTTAATGGATGCGTTATGTATGGTCTTCTCATTATAGCACTGCAATGCTGACAATTATGGCAAGGTTGCGTTCCTGTTTTTAATTGGAATTAAGGAAAGTCTGCTTTTTACCCTGTTTCATGCAAGATCACTGGCATTAATTTTGATTCTTACTGAACGCCCTTTCGATAGATAAACTGTGTGGGTCTTTAAAGATTTCCCATATTTGGTGTCTTGGCCAAGACATGCCAGTGCCCTTTTTTTTTGCTTTTTTGATCATAGTACTGTGTGAATCAAATGTGCTAATGAATGTAAACCTATCTCTTTTTTCTTTTCTGTGAGTTTCTAATAGCTGTTCTCTTTTTCTAGAACCCACCTCTTGTGCAACGTCCACTACCTCTTCCTTGTTGTAACCTCTGTCTACAAATTTATTAATAAGCTTTTTTCTTTGATCAGCATAGATGTTATCAGAAGAGCATATTCACTTAGCTCTAGTAAACTGCCCTTTTACTATCCCCGTGAAAGTCTGTGGGGCATGGAAGCTGGTTTTATGCAATATATTATTTTTGTCTGTAGGCTTTTTTTTTTTTTTTTTGGGAAAACAGTTGGTTATAAATGCCATTCTGAGTTTTCTTTATTTCACATCCAGGTAGTGGAGGACATCTTTGCTTATAGTGGCTGTAAAAATGTATCAAAGGATGAATCTTATTAATGTTTGCCAAGAAATTTTTAAATTCCATTTCTGTACCTTGCCACAAGACAAAGATGTCGTCCACATACCTATACCATGCTGCAACTTTCTCATATCCCGTTGTCAAAATTTTTTTATGTTTTTCCAATGATGACATAAACACATTAGCATAGCTGGGGGCCACAGGGGACCCCATAGATGTCCCCTGTAGCTGCCCGGGAAACTCCTCCCCAAACCTGAAATTTTTTTTTGTCAAAAATAATACCAACAATGTCATAAAAAAATTAATTTTTGAATTGGACAAATTATGATCCTCTCCCAAAGCTTCCCTTGCTGCCTGCATGCCCTCCTCATAGGGAATACTAGTAAATAACGATTTAACATTGAGGGTACAGAGTAAATATTTCTCCACATTTGTTGTAGTTTGCAAAATCCTCAAAAACTGACCGGTGTCACTAATGGAGTGTGTATCTCTCTTTACTGCTTTTTGCAAGAAAGAATCAACGTAAGTAGCCAATGGTTCTAAAATAGAACCAATGCCCGAGACAATAGGACGTCCCGGGAGATTGGTAAGGGACTTATGGACCTTCGGGACCAGATAAAGGACTGGCATGCGAGGATACTTGCATGTCAACATGTCCCTCATTCTGCCCCCGATATGTCCAAGACTAACAGCTTCCTCCAATACCTGAGCAATGATTCGTGAAACCTCATCTGTAGGGTCGTAAGTAAGTTTTTGATATACCTGTGTATCTCCTAATTGTCTCCTTGCTTCCTCAATATACTGCTCCCTATCTTGTACCACAGTAGCACCCCCCTTATCCGCCTTCTTCACTATTATGGACTGATCCTTACCTAATTGATCTAACGCATCTTTTTCTTGTTGGGTAACATTGGGACTTTTTTGCCTACCGTGACCCCATTGCTGCACTACTTCCGAGGTTACCAATTGCTCAAATACCTGCAAAGCCGGACATTCAAGCTCGGGATCAAATTGACTACCTCTACATAGTTTTTTAGGTACGTCCTCTCTCAAATCGTTAGAACTACTGCCATGGAAAAACATTTTAATTCGTAGAGACCGGCAAAACCTGTAAAGGTCAACATTGAAATCAAAGGGAGAAATGTCCTTCACTGGAACGAAATTCAGTCCCTTGTTGATAATAGACTTCTGTGAGTCCATGAGATGTTTCTTAGAGATGTTAATAACCAGTCCTACTTTATCAGAGCTTTCATTCCTCATTATCCCATCTATTTTTTCTTTGTTTTGGACATTCCTCGCTTGCTTTGTTGGCCTGTTCCAGAGCTGCCTCCAGAATTGCCTTCTCCGCTCTGGTTGCGTTGGTCTAAAAAATCAGATGCCTTGGAATTTTTTTGTATCCCCGATCTTAATTGCATACGATTGACCGCTGTTGGATTATCTGACTCCGTACTGCTCTCATCTGTATATTTATTTCTTACTCTTTCTTTCTTAGATCTCTGTCTGGAGCGATCCTCTGCCCAGGAGTACACGCGATTGTGAAAGTAGTCCCTATTGTCTAGCTCAAATTTTTTGAGCTTGTTCTGCAGCAGCTGATTTTTTAACCTTTCAATCTCCACATCAAGGTCTCGATTCATTTGTTCAAATTGTTCCGTCGTTGTTGTTTTCTTGAGCTCTTCTTTTATGACCATGATCTCGTGTTTTAACTTCTCCAAATTTCGTTGTAGATGCTGAATGGTCAAAAACATTAATTCCATAGAATAATGGTTACTAATAGCATACCAGCGCTCGCGATACACTGGGTCATCTTGCATTAAAATCGGTTGCAGGGGGCTCCTCAGGCCTCTTGGTATACGCTCATTTTTAACATACTGTGTTAGTGTTGTTGCATGAGATAGCAAACTAGCTTCTTTCTTTCGCATTTGTTCTAATTTCCTTGGGAGGTGATTCACAACTTCTCCCCTTTGCATTTCACCCTGCCCGGCTGCTTCAGCCTGCTTAAGAATATTAACCTTTTCATCGTCAGAGAAGGTGAAAGTCTCTGCCCGCCTGTCAGTGATACTGGCCAACTCTTCAAACGACATGTTCATGTCTTAATATATATACTTTAGGGGTAGAAGAGGGGAGCCCACATGGGGGACGGCTGGGCGCTACTCGCCCATTGGCCGCCTAACTTTGGGAGACTGAGAAGCTCAGACGGTTCATATGTCATTTATGTGGTTTATGCGGAGGGACATGGAACCAGTATTTACGGTTTTCTGGTTTTCTCTTTCCTTTCCTACAAGTCTTACCGAATCACTAATAGTACTCATTAAGAGTAATATATATAGGAACAGCATATAGGACATGCATGCAGATGTTAAGTAAAACTTAAGTTATCCAGAGGAACAGAACCTGTTTCTTTTCCCTTGCATTCATAAGTTTTTTAAGTTGGGGGGAGGGGGGAATTAGAGGGTAAGGGGATTATAGTAGAAAATGGGTATTTCCTTATGTCTCTTGAATGATGCAAAAAGCTAATATAACAAAGAGATTGTTTATTTTGACTATTCTGATAATTGTTATAGGTACAATGTTTAACTGTCTACCTGCATAATTTACAATGTTGTTTGACATGGAAATACTCAATAAAACACATTGGAAAAAAAAAATATATATATATACTTTACTACCCAGGATAACAAGTCCAGCACTTCACTTATAATTGGTAGTATCAATGAACGTGTGTACCACCACCTTTCACCTGCTTCACCGGAGATCCTGAACTCCTTTTCACAGTATTCAAATCACAATCAGGTGAGTATAAACTGTAAAAACATATTTATTAACTTTTTCCATCACATACTGCTATTTCTGCAGATATATTCATTGGTACTTACGTTTATGTAGCACACATAGTCCATGGTAGTGGGTACAACTGCGGGCGTCCAAACATATTATGCAGCCGCATAGCATGGCTCCGCCATCTTTGATAGCATACCACTGACAGGCGGGTCCAGCGCAATCGCGCAACGTTTCGGGAGAACCCTCCCCCTTTCTCAAGCGCAGATTGACAAATCTTCTCTACCTATTTAAGTGCTAACCACGTACGCTCAAAACCCATTAACCCTTTCCCATCATATAAACATCTTTAAACTGAAGCTTTCATTTATTCCATTCGGGGCTAAGGTGTTAAGATCATATATCCAGCGTGCTTCACGCTGCAACAACCGCTTCTCTAATGCCTGTCCTTCCTTTCCCGTAACATGCTCCAACACTGCCCACCTGAGATCCAATACATTATGCTTGCACTCAACAAAGTGCCTTGCTACACTGTTTTCTCCAAACCCTTTTCCAGTTTAAAGATGTTTTTATGATGGGAAAGGGTTAATGGGTTTTGAGCGTACGTGGTTAGCACTTAAATAGGTCGAGAGGAGTAGTCAATCTGCGCTTGAGAAAGGGGGAGGGTTCTCCCGAAACGTCGCGCGATTGCGCTGGACCCGCCTGTCAGTGGTATGCTATCAAAGATGGCGGAGCCATGCTATGCAGCTGCATAATATGTTTGGACGCCCGCAGTTGTACCCACTACCATGGACTATGTGTGCTACATAAACGCAAGTACCAATGAATATATCTCCTATTGATCTGCCATCACAGTGCATGGTGGAAACACTTTTTTAACTATTCATGTTTTACCATGCGTTAACCCAGTTTAGCGATGAAGTGATTAGTCACATTGGCTTTCACAGGTGAAAGGTTAAAATAAAGAGTTTATCCTTTAAAGGGTTTGTCCAGTTCATATAAAAATGAATATGTATAAATATATTTGTGTGGCACTCACTGGTGATCTGGATGTAAGGGTGCTACTTAGTGGGTTTGACAGTCCCTTCCAATAGATGTAAAGCATATCAACCGCACTCCAATATTTCAGATGCCAGGTAAAGTTTTATTGTGATAAATCAAAAAAATGCTCCATACAAGGGAAATAACGTTCGTAACAGGAAACGACGTTTCGGTTAAGACCGAATTTATTCATATACGTCACTGACATGAATAAAACATAAATCACTATACAAATAATTACTAGACAAAAATAAAACACACAAACATAGGATGTCCTAAACATACACTCTAACAGTTATATATACATGTATGTATAACCAAGTTATCTGTATCAATTTTTATGGGGGACAAACATAAATAATATTTTCACGTTATGAGTCCAATCTGACAGGTACGATCTAAGAAGGTATAGCACAAAAATAGGGAGAAAGAAGTGGAGAGGTATAACCCTCAAAATAGCTAAAAATTAAAGAAAACGTCCCTCTAGAAAATCGGAAGGAAAGGGGAAAAATCCCCCGACACATACTTAACTGTGTAGACAAGATGAGTCCACAGTGAGACTACTACAGTGAGGCACCGTTATAATAATAACCTAAAGTATAACCAGTAATATGCATGATATATGTAGTGAAAAAATATGAAAAAACTCACCAGGGCATTCAATGTCAAAGGGTATAAAGAGAATACGGCCGAGCTGTGTTTGTGAGTTAGGAGCCGTGCATGTATATACATGTATATATAACTGTTAGGCTTAGTTCACATGGCTAATTGCAGGGCGTACAGTATGCCCCGCAATTACGCTGGGACTTCGGGAGATCGCTCCGACTGGAGCGTATTCCCACAGTGCAGGGAGGGGCGGCGGCCCTCCGGCCCCATTGTCATTCCTCGCAGCGCGTATGCGCCGTGAATAAATGACATGTCAATTATCTCCCCGCGCTTACAATACGATCGTATTGTATATGCGGGGAAAGGAGGCTTAATCAATAGTTCTCTATGAGAACTGTGGATTACCGTAATGATTGGGGCGCATTTCGCTCGTATTAGAGAATACACTCTCAATACGTGGCAAAATGTGTCCCAAAATAAGCCGTGTGAACATAGCCTTAGAGTGTATGTTTAGGACGTCCTATGTTTGTGTATGTGTTGTAAGGCAGCAGCTGGGAAGGTCTGCAACGGGACCTATATACCAGCCAGGTTCTAGACATATACCTGGAGGAGTCCAGAAACATGTCACCAAGTTATGGAACCTTGGTGAAGTGGAAAGCCAGTCAGATATGTTTCAATGGCATCAGCCTGTTGACACACGTTTATTGTGTGTTTATTATGGCTCCCAGCCATTCCGGGACGGCTTTTCATTGGGAGTAAGCATAAAGTAGGGTGGGTGCTTATTCCCCATGTTCCACACCAGGATTTCCCTGACCTATTTAAGGTCAGCAGGTAAACGGACTGGGTGTCGGCTGTAACTCCAGTCTAACCATTTGGTCTGGAGATGTTTACACTGGAGCAGGCCAGTGTCTGCTGCACCAAATCCATGTTACTACCAAGGTGTTAGTGAGGGAACTATGCCTATGTATAGTAAGTGCTCAGACGAGCAGGAGTTTTGTTTTGTTATATATGGATGTGCACGTTATTGCTGTATGCTTTCTTCAATAAACATACGGAAGCAATTCTTTGTACCATACAACTGCCTCGGTCTCGATGCATGAAGGGGTTGTCTACTACAAGGATTGCTTTTTATGTTAAAGATCTTGCAAAAACAAGTCACTTTGTAATATGTGTCCATTAACAGTGTCCTATCTATTCCAAGATATCCCCTCTTGTATGGGCTGCATCAGCTCCTCAGGTCGCTATAGCTATAGACCTGTTTGATCCATCCTGATAGGCTGCCAGTGTGGTTGCTATAGCTACAGACCTGCAGCCTAGTAGAAGCCAGTAAACACGCCACTGAATTCAAAGTGAAACCAAGAAAACAGGACTGAGGTAAGATGAATCAATGTAGTGAGACAACCCCTTTAAGCTGTGATCCCACAGCCTTGTATGCTCACAGTGTGTTTTATTTTTGTCTAGTAATTATTTGTGTAGTGATTTATGTTTTATTCATGTCAGGGACGTATATGAATAAATTCCATCTGGACCGAAAAGTCATTTCCTGTCACGAAAGTTATTTCCCTTGTATGGAGCATTTTTTGGATTTATCACAATAAAACTTCACCTGGCATCTGAAATATTGGAGTGCGGTTGATATGCTTTACATCTATTGGAAGGGACTGTCAAACCCACCAAGTAGCACCCTTACATCCAGATCACCAGTGAGTGCCACACAAATATATTTATACATATTCATTTTTATATAAAAATGAAGGGATCTAATACTTGTGGCCCATGAAAAAGCAAAAAAAAAAATCTATCTTCTGTTTACTTTCTGTTCCCTTCCAAACGGGACGTAAGACGCTGATTGGCTGCAGTGGTCAGAGGGAGAGAAGTTGAGCTTTGTGATATATATGATTATAGGATAGAAGAGAGAAGCTGAGCTCGGATATATAAGGTTATATGATAGAGGAGAGAAGCTGAGCTCTGTGATATATAGGGTTATATAATAAAATTTTACTTTTGTATGGCAAAAGAAAATTTAAGGAGCTAGCAAGGGTCTAGCGCTTTCGATAATAGTAGTAATGGCAGTGCCAAATAAAATAAGGGATATAATCCCAATTAGGGTTTATCTCTTTATTGAATAAATAAAATATAACCACTGATTAAACTATAAAATAAGTCTCCTCTTTTTACAGACTTATTCAAAAGGTCCGACTTATTTTATAGTTTAATCAGTGGTTATATTTTATTTATTTAATAAAGAGATAAACCCTATTTGGGATTATATCCCTTATTTTATTCGGCAATGCCATTACTACTATTATCGAAAGCGCTAGACCCTTGCTAGCTCCTTAAATTTTCTTTTGCCATACAAAAGTAAAATTGAATTGCATATTCTGACATCAAGGACTCGAGGTACCGCGTCCAAGATTTAAGGAGTCGGGACCAGCTGCTTACGATATGCCTGAATACAACTACTGTAAGGTGAGAGTCTCACTTATATACTCATCCTAAATTTTTTTTTATGTTGTCTGCACGAGGAGTGCGCCTTGGCGTCTGTTGTTTTTATATTTTCCAGTACCAATTTTTCCATATAGGGTTATATGATAGAGAGAAGCTGAGCTCTGTGATGTATAGGGTTATATGGTAGAAGAGAGAAGCTGAGCTCAAATATATACAGGGTTATAGGATAGAGGGACAGAAGTTGAACTCTGTGATCTATAGGGTTTTATACTTTCAGGTTGTGCAGGAGAAGGATACTTGAAAATTTAAAGACCAAAAGCAGGGAAGGAAAAAAAGGAGAAAAGATAGGTGCACTTTAATGTAGTATGCAGGGCCGCCAACAAAATTTCAGGGCCCCATACAGCTGAAGCACCTGGGCCCGCCCCTGTAAACCCCACCCCCATCAACCCAATCGCCCCGCCCCCAGCAAAAAAAAACGGCCTCGGAACATAAAATTTCGCCAAACAAAAAAAGGGGGAAGTGGAATTAAATTTGGGGCCACAAATTTACCCACCCCCTCCCTGTAAAAAAAGGGAACTTTTTTCCCCCCTTTCCAAAAAAACGGGTTTTTTTAATTTTCCCCCGGGAACCCCCATAAATGAAAACCCTGGAATAAACCCATTTTTGGGCTTTTCACCTTTCACATCCCCCCCAATGGGGGAATTTATGGGGGGATAAAAATTTAAACCCAGACTTTTTAAATTTTTTTTCCCCCAAACCCTCTTTATGACATCCCCCATTTTTACCCCTTTTTTATCCTTTTTCTAATTTTCCGCATCTTTTATCTAAAATTTACAAATGCTTAAAACGCAATTTTTGGATATTTTCTTGGGGACCGCCCTAAAAATATAAGGCTTCAGGTTCCCCCTTTTATTTTTTTTAATTCTCATTAAAAAAATTTAAATTTGAATATTGTATGTTTGAAATCGGAAATTGTCCCTTTTAAATTTTCGGGTCAAAATTTTTTTCCCTTTTGGGGAAAAGGAGTGCCCCTTTATTTTTTTTTCCCTCCCCTTAAAATTTTAATTTTTTTTTTGGGAATTTTCCAGACAATGCGGTTTTTAATTGGGAAGGGCAATCTTTTTCCTCAATTTCCATGGCTACCTTTCTTTTAAAATGATTTTACTTTTAATATTTTCTTTTTTTAAAATAAATTGAGTTTCCCCCAAGAAAAATTTTTTTCCCCACCCCGGGAAAAATGTTTTGGAAAACCCCCAAAGTTCTAAAATTATTTGTTCCTTAAATTTAAAATTTTCCCCTAAAAATTTTTTAAAATTTTTTAAGGTGGACCCAGGTTTTCCCCTCCAAATAAATTTTAACAAAACCCTTTGTATTTTTAAATTTGGGGAAAAAAATCGGTTTTTTTGAAAGGAATGCAAAGGCCCAAATTTTTTTCCTTGCAAATGACCTCCCCAAAATCCTTTGGAATTTCCCAATTTGGAGTTTTTGATTTTTTAAAAAAGAAAAAATTTTTTAATTAAAATTAAAGGGGATAAAAAATTTTAAACCCAATTTTTTAAATTAATCCCCCAAATTCCCTTTTTAAATTTTCCCCCATTTTTTTTCCCCCTTATCTAAGTAAGCCCCTTTTTGCCCGATTACATTTCCCAAAAACCCTTTTTAAAAACTCACTTTTAAAATTTCCCCCTTTTTAAAAAAAGGGGGAAAAAATGTCCCAAAGGGGGTTTCATTCCCATTCCATCATTTAAAGGGGTTTTAATGTCCAGTAAACTAAAGGAAAAAGGCAAAGGGTACCCCCCCCCTTTTTGTTTTTTGGGTGCTCAATTAAAACCGGGTAAAGCTCGTGGGTTTTTTGAAAGGCAAAAATTTTTTTTCCCCCCTTTCCCAAAGGTGCCCCCTGCAACCGGGGTTAACCTTCAACGTTTTTTTTGTGTTTAATCCCACCCTTTTTTTTTGTCCCTTCCAAGGGCCCCAAACTCCAAGATTTCCCCGTTTTTTTACACCCCTAAAAAAACCCTTTTCCTTGGGGCCCCCTATTCCAAAATCGCAACCTATTTGCCAAATTTTTTTTTTTAAATTTAGAGGGGAAGGTGTAGACCATTTGGGGGTTTTTTAAATTTTTGGGAATAAATTTAAAAGGGGTTTTTAAAAGGGAAAGTTTATAATATGAAATTTAATGGGTTGAGAGGGAAAATTTTATGTTTGGGATAAAAGGGGGTGGGTCCTTTTTTTTTAGGGATTTTTTTAAAAATTTTTTAGGGGGTTTTAAAAAAATTTTTTTTGGTTTTGTTTTAAAATTTAAAAAAGGTGTTTTTTTTTTTGTTTTTAATTTTTTAAAAAGTTTTGGGGTGTTTATTTTTTGGGGGTTTTGGGGGTTTTTTTTTTTAAAAAAATTTTGTTTTTAAAGAAGGGGAAAATTTATTTAGAGTTTTGTTAATTTTATTGTGGGGGGTTATTTTTTTGGGGGAAAAAAAATTTTTTGTTTTTAGGGGGGTTTTTTAAAAAAATTTTGGGGGGGGGAAAATTTTGTGTTGTTAAATTTAATATTTTTTTTTTTTTTTGGTGGTTTGTAAAAATTTTATGGTGGTTTATTCCCCCGGTGTTTTTTTGGCTTTTTTTTTTCCCCCCTTTTCCACCAACCAATTTTTTTCCTTTAAAAAGTTTCATTTCCCCCAAGGAAAAAGGAAAAAATTTTCCTTCCTTTTGCATGTTTCGGAACCTACTTTTTAAGGAATAAATAATATACTCTAATCTTTTCCTAGGACCCTATCTAAATTTTTTTGTTATCGGGTTTTAATACAACCAAACTTGGGCATGTAAAAAAAAGTGTATTTCCCCACTATCCGGGTGCTTAAATCCAGATGTCCACCAGTCTTTGCCTCAACAAAATTTTTAGCCTTTATCATTCGACATCTGGAAGCCGGAAACATTTTTCGGTCCTCTTCTGGAGTAAGAACCGCGTTCATGTCCTCCCCCTACCAAGTACAGGACTGGGGCGACAGAATCACGCTCTAGGCTTTTTGAAAAATCTTACCCTCGCTATTAGGCCATAAACTATCACACAGATTCACCTCTGGACATTTCAAATTATTTTAACCCATCCCGCCCTCCCATCAGCATTAGTTGAATTTTTTTCGTTAAAAGATTTTCTCAGCAACACCAATACCCATTCTTTTTTTTCACTGCTGGGGCCTTTTTGGCCTCCTCCCCCCCAGTTTTTTTTCATTCTAAAAAAATCTTTGGCCCGAGATGTTTTCCGAAGCATAAATATATCAGGTTTCATTTTAAAATGTCGCAAAATCAAAAAGGGCCTTTTTAGGAACATAATCCTTTGACATTCCACGTTTTCATTTCATGTCTACTTTCAGGTTTCACATCTCAACCTTTCTTTTCCCCCCAATTTCTTCCCCCGGGTTTAAATGAGACAAACTAAAAATTAAACTGTTTAAAACATTTTATAACCTTGCTACCAAAACGCTTTTTTTCCCACAACCCCTTCCCTTGCATGTTATAACTTTCCCTTTTTTCTGATGTGCATTTTTTTCCCCCAGGCACCACCTATAATGCATTTACTAACCATCGCTTATTCCATCAAAAAAAAAAAAAAAAACCCCCTTCAAAATAACTTTCCCCCCTTTCCGATCCATCTTAGCAGAGGGTGAACACTAGCTAGAGAATGGGGGGACGGGGATAAAAAAAAAAAAGAAGGTTCAAAAAAAAAATAAATAAATAAAAAAAATAAGCAAAATTTAAAAAAATTCAAAATCAGAAGAAAATTTAAAAAAAAAAAAAAAATCTCAAGTTCAGTGAGGCCTGAAAAAATATGAAAAATTGCGCCGCATCTTTATGACCCCTCTGTTTTCATGTCCAACTTTAAATTCGCATTACCTCGATGTTTTTTTTTTCAGGGTTTTTCTTCTTTTACTCCGGGGGAGTCGCGGGGGCGCGTTCCCCTTTGACTTGGCAAATTAATTTTCCCCTTTTTGGGGCTTGCCCACACGGCCTTGGGTGCATAGGGGTTCTTTTCCCCCTGATGGGTCCTGGGGAACATGTAAAACCTCTCCTCAGCCTGATAGCCGATCTAAACGTTCGGGTGTGCCATCGGGCATGACACTCAAGAAGGGTGGATATTCAGCTGAAAACGAAATTTTTTTTTTGTACAATGCAGAGCAAATTTTTAAATGAATGTTTTTTCGTTTCGGGACACTTTTTAAAAATAAACATTAAAAATAAGGAAATTTTGATCCCTCAACTTCACGGCTTTTGACGTTTTTTAAAGTGCGAAGAATATTTTTTTGTCTGAATAATCCTAAATTTCCAATGACTTTTTCTAGGGGAACCGCTGACCCTGCCTTTTGTTTTGTAGGAGGGAACCGGCCCACTCTGTGGGGCTCTTTTCCCCCCTTACTCCATATCAATATTTAGTCGCAGGCAATCTTTTTTTACAGATTTTTTTTTAATTGACTAGAGGAATTTTCCAGGGAAATCCTATATGGCAGTTTTTTCTCATGACGATTTTCTAAATGTCTAGCTTATTTTTATCGTTCATTTGCTTTTGTAGGTTTACGCAATCTTGTGTCCTACCGAGAGCTCATCCTCATGATGATAATTTTTTTCTTACTCCCCTCCTTTCGCCTTGTTTTGCTGACCCTGCCTGCACCGTAGTAATCATTGCATTTCTTGTTTGATAAAGTATCCCGCAGGAAAGGAGTATTTTTTTTTTAATGCACGGCTGCTTTTGTAGTTTAATTTTAATCTAGGGGGTTTCATTTTCACTTTCCCTTTTGTTTTTTTTTTCATCGAAGAGCCTAAGTCCCCGGCAACCCCCTTTTTTCTCGTGCCACCCTTCTCTTTCCCATAACAGGTCCATTCATTTCGCCAACTGGGTATTTCTTAGGGGTCCCAGATAATCTTTTCTCTGCCCCTTTTCCCCTCTCCCTCCTCCTTTCCCTTTTCCCCTCTTTATTCTTTACACAGCGTTGCAAGGGGCTAGAATTTTATTGTCATCACAGGGGCCTTATTTGCTGACTTGAACACCTTTTTGCTTTCCTTTTGGGGGTAAAAGTACTTTTTTTCCTTTTGTTTCTTTCCTTTTCCTCCCCTACTGTCAGTCCCTTCTTCCCCTCACCACGATGGGTTTTACTGACAGCTGAGGACTGCCCTGCTCCCCCTTTTTTAAAAGGCTCCACCACCATTTTCCCTTTTCTGCCTCTTACATGGTTGGGGCCCGTTATGCTCCTCACCCACGGCTTTTTTAACCCCCCCCGGAAACCTTTAGCGCCTGTAGTCTTTGGCGCTGTGCTTCTGTGCTCTCAGGGCCACCCTCCTCCCCTCAACCGCACCCGCTGTAGCCTGCATCTCGTTCACTGCGGTTGGATGCCGGCCGCGCGGACTCGCTGAGCGGGAATCGCTCTCCTCCTTCTCCCCTGGGGCCCACTGTTGCCCGCAGATTGCTTCGGGGGGCTGCGGGGGGTTTTCCCTTTCTTCCCTCTCCTTTGGCATGGGGCTGCTCTGTATGCAGATTTATGGCGGTGCCCGGGGAGCGCACGGACCGCGCTCCCTACCTCATCAGCGCCGGAACCGGAAGTCATACCGATAGCAATATTGTTCGTGGTGCGTTCTGAGTATACCCAGATACGCAAATGCCATTGGCGTCTCAATGAAATTATAATCAAAAAACCCCAAACACGTGAGGAAATTAGGAAACATATTTCTGAGTATTTTGCCAACAATGAATTCTGTTTTTCCTGTTTACCTTTAGGGGAGGCCCAAAAGGCTTTTCTCAAGGAAAAGCTTGTTTTGGGTCAGGTTTAAAGAGAAATGCTAACTCACTTAGAGTTAATTTCAAACCAAACTGGGGGCTTGGGGAGTACTCCCTGAAAGCTAACCCGACTAAGACCAAACTGCGGAAAATAGTGGATCTATGATCCCAACTTAAAACATTGGCGCTGGGTAAAACCGAGAAGCTTTTGCTTTACACAAGGCAACAATATTACAAGAGGAGAAAAAAAGGCACACCGTTGCGGCAGACAACCAAATTATCCCCCTACGTAAATCCCACCCCTTAAAAATAAAAAGGGACAAATTATTTATGATCCAGAATAAATAGGCAAATTATTCCATACATATTTTTCACTTTTAACCTTCCAAAACCCACCAAATGCCCTTGAAAAAGGGGTTTTCTACGGGATTTTTAACTAAATGCGCTCCTTCTCTTCACGGGAGCTGTGAAAAAAAATAGGGCCAAAACAGGAGGGCTTGATCTAGCAAAAGGGTTTAAAAAAAAAGGGAAAAACCGGGCCCAAAGGGGTTTCAACTTATATTATCAAACCTTTGCACCACAACTCACTCCATTTCATTGAAGATATACCCTTATACTCGAGTAAAGCCCGTTTTCAGCACAAAAAATGTTCGAAAAATCTCCCCCCGGCTTTCTCGAGTCACGTCGGCGTCGGGGGGGGCTCATGGCCCGGGCGCCGGCAGGGACGCTTCAGCAATGCGACTCCCGGACGATATAACTGAATGCCGAGTAACCCCAGTGCCCGAGCGCTCGCTGGCCCGGGGCCCCTGTCCGCATCTCTTCCCCCGCATGCAACTCCCCGGAGCCTGCAGGAGAGGAGATACCACTGCGGGAGCAGAGAGCGAGTGCTCCCTGTTTCCCCATGGGCTCCCGCGGGCCCCAGCCCGCAGCTGTCCGGAGTATCCGGGACAGGGACTGTGTCACCCCACTGCTGCGCGGCTGATGACATCACGCGCTCGTCCGGGAAACAAGTCAGAGCGGCCGGGAGACGGAGACGGGAGGGAGCGACGAGGAGGCGGGGAACGGGGGATTTAGGTAAGTACTTGCATTTTTTTTGGGGGGGAGGATCAAAACTGCCTAACCCCACCTAACCTGCCTTG